>WNGS01081988.1:0-17810 GCA_020271785.1 Procambarus virginalis
TTTTAACCAGAATAGGGTTTGTTTTGAGGCGATTACCTTTCTGGGTGCTTGTCCCGGTCGATGGCAGACATAAATGCTTCCAACCACACGGGGGCTTCTATAGGCCATTGCTCCCCTTGCCTCTCTGAGGGGGCCCGGTTCTGGCCGTGGTCCCCAGTAGGCCTAAGAACTCCATACACATGACTGATGCCAAGTCTGACATTAGCATATCAGCCTGGGATAGCTCCGGGAAGCCGACGGGGCTCCCCCCAAAAAATTATACTAAACAGAGATGCAGAACTAGGACACAGGATTGGTTCAACAGAAATTGCGAGAGGGCCAGAGACCAAATACACAAAATATATTTTCAAAATATATTACAAATATAGTATAAAATATATTTTCTTAAGAAGCTTTACCTTAAAAACTGTTCTCTGTACAACACTGTTTAACCTACCTAACCTATCCTAAGCACCCAATGTTAATTACCTAACATACCTATCCTAACTTAACGTAAATTACCTAACTTAACCTAACCTAACTTACCTAACCTAACTTACCTCACCTACATTACATTACCTTACCTAACCTACCTTACCTAACTTAACCTAACCTAACTTATCTAACTTACCTAGCCTAACCTAACTTACCTAAGCTAACCTAACTTACCTTACCTAATCTAACTTACCTAACCTAGCTTACCTTACCTATCCTAACTTAACATAAATTACCTAACTAAACATAACCTAGCTTAACCTAACCTAACTTAACCTAACTTACCTATCCTAACTTAACTAACCTAACCTAACTTACCTATCCTAACTTAACTAACCTAACCTAACGTACATAACTTAACGTACCTAACTTACCCTAACGTACATAACTTAACGTACCCAAACTGATGTAACCTAACTTACCTAGTCAAACTCACGCAACCAGACAAGACCTAACTTACATAATTATTCGTGTTTGTCTTTTGTGTTTCGTCAATCAATGTCTCATATTCATTTGTTCGTTTCAATAGTTAATTTCTCAAATGGTCATTTTTACATTTCAAGGGTTATTTGTTAAAGATTGGGTATTTAAGCATTTAAAGGGATATTTGTTAGAAATGTCAGTTTATGCACTTTGTAACCTTTCTACTTAAAATTCGTCAAGTTGCTCATGAGTTGTATTATTATGTTTGTTATAATTGTTGTTCTTCTTTCCCCCCTTAACCTAACCTCTTTAATCTTAGTGTATTCATTATGTTGGTTATCATTTGTTCTTATTCCCCAACCCTTTAACCTAACCTTTCAGATGTAGTTTATTTGTTTATTGTGTTTTGATAAATGCCCATATATAACAAAAATCCTTTGAAATGCTTAAATACCCAATCTTTAACAAATAACCCTTGAAATGTAAAAATGACCATTTGAGAAATTAACTATTGAAACGAACAAATGAATATGAGATATTGATTGACGAAACACAAAAGACAAACAGGAATAATTATGTAAGTTTGGTCATGTCTGGTTGCGTGAGTTTGACTACGTAAGTTAGGTTACATCAGTTTGGGTACGTTAGGGTAAGTTAGGTTAGGTACGTTAAGTTATGTAAGTTAGGGTAATTTAGGTTAGGTTAGTTAAGTTAGGATAGGAAAGATAGGTTAAGTTAGGTTAGGTTAAATTAGGTTATGTTTAGTTAGGTAATTTACGTTAAGTTAGGATAGGTAAGCTAGGTTAGGTAAGTTAGGTTAGGTAAGGTAAGTTAGGTTAGCTTAGGTAAGTTAGGTTAGGCTAGGGAAGTTAGGTTAGGTTAGGTAAGTTAGGTTAGGTTAAGTTAGGTAAGTAAGGTTAGGTAAGGTAGGTTAGGTAAGGTAGGTTAGGTTAGGTAAGGTAGGTAAGGTAATGTAATGTAAGGTGAGGTAAGTTAGGTTAGGTAAGTTAGGTTAGGTTAGGTAAGTTAGGTTAGGTTAGTTAAGTTAGGATAGGTAAGTTAGGTTTCGTTAAGTTAGGTAAATTACGTTAAGTTAGGTTAGGTTATGCAAGTTATGTTAGGTTAGGTAGGTTAGGATAAGTTAAGTTAGGTTAGGTTAGGTAAGTTAGGTTAGGTTAAGTTAGGTAATTTACGTTAAGTTAGGATAGGTATGTTAGGTAATTAACATTAGGTGCGGAGGATAGGTTAGGTAGGTTTAAGCAGTGTTGTACAGAGAACAGTTTTTAACGTAAAGCGTCTAAGAAAATATATTTATTTATTTATTTATTTATATATATATACAAGAAGGAACATTGGATTTGTGAGAATACATTGAATAGTACAGTATTAACAATCTTGTAAAGCCACTAGTACGCACAGCGTTTCGGGCAGGTCCTTAATATAACAGATAATTTTAAGTAGGTAATTTCTATCAGAATTAATAAATGATAACAAATACATTGCAAGAGAAAAATGAGATGAGAGAGCTTAGGAAATATATTAAAGCACATTGGTATATTAAAGCTCTGACTGATTACATTAACAGCTTGATTTGTAATTTAAACAAGATTAATAGACACCATACAACAGATTGACAGCACATATAAAAAGACAGCAATGATCACAATGGTAAAGATGTTCAAATTGGGTACATAAAGGTTGTGAGATTGGGTAGCAATAGATACAGTGCAATTTTAAGGCAAAATGTAAAAAACTATGAAGATGAAATTAGGTACTTTTTAGTATTACCTGGTTGATACCTGGTTGATGGGGTTCTGGGAGTTCTTCTACTCCCCAAGCCCGGCCCGAGGCCAGGCTTGACTTGTGAGAGTTTGGTCCACTAGGCTGTTGCTTGGAGCGGCCCGCAGGCCCACATACCCACCACAGCCCGGTTGGTCCGGCACTCCTTGGAGGAATAAATCTAGTTTCCTCTTGAAGATGTCCACGGTTGTTCCGGCAATATTTCTTATGCTTGCTGGGAGGACGTTGAACAACCGCGAACCTCTGATGTTTATACAGTGTTCTCTGATTGTGCCTATGGCACCTCTGCTCTTCACTGGTTCTATTCTGCATTTTCTTCCATATCGTTCACTCCAGTACGTCGTTATTTTACTGTGCAGATTTGGTACTTGGCCCTCCAGTATCTTCCAGGTGTATATTATTTGATATCTCTCTCGTCTTCTTTCTAGTGAGTACATTTGGAGAGCTTTGAGACGATCCCAATAATTTAGGTGCTTTACCTCGTCTATGCGTGCCGTATATATTCTCTGTATTCCCTCTATTTCAGCAATCTCTCCTGCTCTGAAGGGGGAAGTGAGTACTGAGCAGTACTCAAGACGGGACAACACAAGTGACTTGAAGAGTACAACCATTGTGATGGGATCCCTGGATTTGAAAGTTCTCGTAATCCATCCTATCATTTTTCTGGCTATCGCAATATTTCCTTGGTTATGCTCCTTAAACGTTAGGTCGTCAGACATTAAAATAATCTAAATTCTATAATTCTATCTAAAATAATTAGACGAGCCAAAACTAAATTCTACGAAGATAGATTTACCCAAATAAAGAGCAACATTAAAAAAACTTGGAGCACAATCTCACAAATATTGGGATCAAAGAAGATTTTTAATAACAAACCAACACTCCTGTCCAGTAACGATGGTCAGCTTTCAGCCTCTGATTCTGCTATTGAGTTTAATAGGTTCTTCTCTTCCATTGGGTCATCCCTTGCAAATGATATTCCAACTTCCAGTACTGATGTTAAGGACTATCTTACAGGTAACTATCCACAGTCTCTGTACCTAAAGCCTACTAATTCCACTGACGTCAATGAGATAATCCTTTCCCTTAAAACTAAGTCTAGTGCCCTTGATGAGATACCAACTTTAATTTACAAAAAAGCCTCCAGATCTTTAGCCCCTGCTATTGCATTGCTCTTCAACAAGTCACTTGAACTCCAAACCTTTCCAGATATTCTAAAGAAAGCAAGAGTAACCCCTGTCCACAAATGTGGTGATCTCACAGATGTTAACAACTACAGACCTATATCAATCCTGCCTAACTTGTCAAAAATATTTGAAAAACTAATCTACAAGCAGCTTTACTCTTATCTAGCCAAACACAATATACTTAGCTCCTGTCAATATGGCTTAAGACCAAAAAAAGCACTAACGATGCACTTATTAGTATGATTACCTTGATTCATGCAGCTCTTGATAAAAATGAGTTCCCTGTTGGGTTATTTGTGGACCTGCATAAGGCTTTTGACACTGTCAACCACCAAAACCTTCTTCTTAAATTACATCATTATGGAGTCAGAGGACACTCCCTGCAATACCTCAAATCTTACCTTACTGACAGGCTCCAGTATGTTTCTATGAATAATTCAATTTCTCCCACCCTACCCATCAACATTGGTGTTCCTCAGGGCAGCATACTTGGCCCTCTCCTCTTTCTCATCTACATTAATGACCTTCCAAATGCCTCCCAACACCTCAAACCAATTCTTTTTGCTGACGACACAACCTTCATTTACTCCAGTCCTGACCCCCTTGCTCTAAATGCCACAGTAAATACTGAGCTAAATAAAGTCCATCTTTGGCTAACTGCCAACAAACTCACCCTTAACATTGACAAAACTTTCTATATTCTGTTTGGCAATAAATCCTCTAATCAAATAAATCTCAAAATTAACAATACCCAAATTTGTAACAAATTAGATGGTAAGTTCCTTGGCGTTCTCATTGACCACAAGCTGAATTTCCAGGGACACATTCTAAATATATAAAAAAAGTTTCAAAAACTGTTGGCATTCTCTCTAAGATCAGATATTATGTACCCCGACCTGCCCTGGTGACTCTCTATTACTCCCTCATCTATCCATATCTCAACTATGGTATTTGTGCTTGGGGTTCTACTACCCAAAATCATTTACGTCCTCTAATTACTCAACACAAAGCTGCTATTAGGACAATATCCAGCTCTGGCCCCAGACATCACTCGGTACCCCTACTCAAATCTCTGAGTATGTTGGATATTAAGTCACTGCACATTCTCTCATGTGTATCATACATATATAAAACACTGAACTGTAATGCCAATCCTGAACTCAAAAGCTTCATTGCAGGTTGTAACAGAACCCATGAGCACCACATCAGAAATAAATACAGTTTTGATATTCCAAGAGTACGGCTTAATCAAACTAGAAATGCTCTACAAATCAAGGGACCCAGAATGTGGAATGACCTCCTCAATCATGTTAAAGACTGTACCTCTCTCAACCAGTTTTAGATTAAAACTAAACACTACCTAATAAATTCCCTGTAACCTACCTTACCACTCTATTGTCAACCCATGTCTGTTTTTTTTTTTTTAATCAATGCTGTTTGTCAACCTTTTGTATTTGTGCTGCTTTTTCAGTCACGTTCCCCCCCTTTTTTTTTATCTTTATTTGTATTTGTTCTCAACACATTTTATTCTTTATGCTCAATTAGTATTAAGTTCTAGATATTAATGTTCTTCCTGCCCGAAACGCATTGCGTAATAGTGGCTTTAGGCATTGTATGTACTAGCTCTATCTATAATTTGATCCATTAATGTAACATCACTTGTATCTATATACCTTACCTGAATAAACATATTTATTTATTTATTTATTATTATTCCCAAATCCTTTACATGCTGTTTTCCTACTATGGGTACATTTGATTGTGTTTTGTACTCTGTATTATGTTTAAGGTCCTCATTTTTACCGTACCTGAGTACCTGGAATTTATCACTGTTAAACATCATGTTATTTTCTGATGCCCAGTCGAAAACTTTATTAATATCAGCTTAAAGTTTTTCAATGTCTTCAGCCGAGGTAATTTTCATACTGATTTTTGTGTCATCTGCAAAGGATGATACGAAGCTGTGACTTGTATTTTTGTCTATATCTGATATGAGAATAAGAAAAGCTGCAGTGCAAGGACTGTACCCTGAGGTACAGAGCTTTTAACTGCACTTGGACTAGATTTTATATGGTTGACCACTACTCGCCGAGTCCTGTTTGACAGAAAACTGAGTATCCAGCGTCCTACTTTACCGGTTATTCCCATTGACTTCATTTTGTGTGCTATCACGCCATGGTCACATTTATCAAAAGCCTTTGCAAAGTCCGTGTATATCACATCAGCATTCTGTTTTTCTTCTAATGCCTCAGTGACTTGGTCGTAGTGCTCAAGTAGCTGTGAGAGGCACGATTGTATTGTTTTTGAATGATGTAAAAGTTGGACAGCTTTTCAATTCAATAGGGAGTGAGTTCCATAAACTGGGCCCTTTTATTTGCATAGAGTGTTTACACAGATTAAGTTTAACTCTGGGGATATCAAAGAGATATTTATTTCTGGTGTGGTGATAATGGGTCCTATTACATCTGTCCAGGAAGAGTTTCAGAGCAGGATTTGCATTTAAGAACAGGGTTTTGTAAATGTAGTTGACACAAGAGAATTTGTGGAGTGAGATTATGTTTAGCATGTTTAGGGAGTTAAACAAGGGGGCTGAGTGTTGTCTGAAAGCAGAATTTGATATTATTCTGATAGCAGATTTTTGCTGGGTGATGATGGACTTGAGGTGGTTTGCAGTGGTTGAACCCCATGCACAGATACCATAGTTAAGATAGGGATAGATTAGTGCATAATATAGAGAGATGAGAGCAGAGTTAGGTACATAATATCTGATTTTGGAGAGTATACCAACTATTTTAGAGACTTTCTTAGTTATGTGCTGTATGTGGGTACTGAAGTTGAGTCTCTTGTCTAGGAATAGGCCAAGAAACTTACCATCAATTTTATCGCTAATGTTTACATTGTCTATCTGAAGCTGAATTGCATTTGTAGATTTGCTTCCAAATAAGATGTAGTAGGTCTTTTCTATGTTAAGTGTTAGTTTGTTGGTTGACATCCATAAGTGGACTTTTTTTTAGTTCATTATTAACAACGTTATTAAGTGTATGTGGGTTGGGGTTGGAGTAGATGAGGGTAGTATCATCAGCAAACAAAATAGGTTTCAGAATGTTAGAGACATTAGGCAGATCATTGATGTATATAAGAAATAGAAGAGGTCCCAAGATGCTGCCCTGTGGCACTCCAACGGTTATTGGTAGAGTGGGAGAGGTTATATTATTGATGGCTACACATTGGTGTCTATCACTAAGATAGGATTGGATATAGTCCAGTGCATGGCTTCGGATTCCATAATGATGGAGTTTACATAAGAGGTAATTGTGATCAACAGCATCAAAGGCCTTTCTCAGGTCAATGAAGAGTCCAATCGGAAACTCATTTTTGTCAAGGGCTGAGTAAATTATATCAAGGAGACTAATAATTGCATCGTTGGTACTCTTTTGGGAGCAGAAGCCAAACTGACAGGGGCTAAGAATGTCGAATTTTACGAGATAGGAGTAGAACTGTTTGTAGATAATTTTTTCAAATATTTTTGATAGTATGGGTAGGTTTGATATTGGTCTATAATTGTTTATGTCTGCCGGATTACCTCCTTTATGAACTGGCGTTACTCTTGCTTTTTTAAGGATATCAGGGAAGGTATGACACTCAAGGGATTTGTTGAACAGCAGAGCTATAGGTGGCGCAAGGGCATGGGCGGCACTTTTGTATACAATGGATGGGATTTCACTGATGTTCCCAGCTTTGGTTTTTAGTGAGTGTATGATGGACACAACATCTGTCGGGCTGATTGGTGAAAGGAGAAGAGAGTTTGGATAGCTGCCTGAGAGATATGTGTTGATATGTGTCTGAGTCTGTGGGATTTTACTTGCAAGGTTAGCACCAATCGATGAAAAGAAGCTATTAAATTCATTCGCCATTTCTAAATCAGATGACGGTGTAAGGCCATCCTTAGAGAGTGTTATCTGGTTATGGGAGTGTTGTTTAGTTCCTAGGATATTAAAGATGGTATTCCATGTGCTTTTCATGTTGCCTTTTATATTTTATTTTATATTTTTCTTTTATATTTATCTTTTATACTTGTATATTTTATCAGAAGTGCAAGTTTGATATGAAAAGCTGAACTAGCTACATTTTGGAGAGAAATTTTTATGCCTGAAGATGGCTTAGAAAACAACATTGATGTCTTAATATATAACTTGTTGGAAGGAGAGTTTCTTTGATGATCGAAGGTGTCTTAGAGAACAACTTTTGATGAACGAAGGTGAGTTAGAGATTACCTTTGATGACACTGAAAATAGCTTTGATGACTCTGAGAATAACTTTCAGGATATGAGAGTACCTTTTGATGAGTCTGAGAATGACTTTGATGTCTTAGAGAACATCTTTGATGACTTAGAGAACAACTTTGATGAACGAAGATGTCTTAGAAAGCTTCTCTGATGAATGAAAGGTTACTTAGAGAATATTCATTCTTGTGAGGGATCTCTTGCAAAGTGGACGTGTTCTGTTCTACCGGCCAATAGACTGAACACCGTCTATCCCTCACCGTCAAGTTAACTCAGCGTCTTTGCGATATACCACACACTCGCCAGAATCACGAGTGGGAATATATTGTTTAGAAGCCTAAAGTGACAAATCTCCAGAGCGAAACAGACTGGTATCAGGTAACCCCTGGTGACAAAGATCGTCGTGAGTGACTTAGTGAACTAAGGCAGTGCCGCCGCCTAAGTAACCTGTGTGTGTGACCTTACCACAAGTGTACCTGCATGGTGTACCACAGCAGCCGCCAGCCGCCACTCATCCTGAGCGTGTACCTCAGTACCTCGAGCGCCCGCCGCCCTAGCTCCTACGTGACGTCACCACCTCACGCACCGTCAGTGCCAGTGTGTGCGCGTGTGTCTGTCTGTTAAGCATACAGCACGCCCTACTCATGAAATCATCTCAAGATACTGCGAGTACCCTCCGTGTCTACGAGCGAAACCAGCTATCAGGCCACCTACGAGTGCTTGTATAAACGAGTCTGAGTGAGTGCGTAAGGAAAGGTACCTTATCTGTAAGTACAAGATCTTGTCATTGTTTTATTGTGTCTGTGTTGATCTGAGGGATCAACCACAGTTCTCACCTTCTTATACCTGTCGCAGGTTATAGGTGAATCGACGGTGTATGCGTGTTTATCTGTGTGGTATCACAGCATTTCACTCGTCTGTGGATGTGAGCTTCACATACACCACACATTTAGTTATTGTGTGATTATTATTGTGTTTATTGCATATCATCATTACCGAGTATCCGGTTGGAACTCTTGTGATCCCTTTGCATACCGGCAGTTAGGTTGCCGTGTTAGTGATTGGCTGTCAACTGTGTTAAGTTAGGTGTTCTCCACGAGTGGATACGAGTCGATTAGCCAGACGTCAAGAGTCTCGCTAATGCAACCATAGCTTTGCTGACGCCAATCTAAAGTAAATCACGCACCCTGTGTATTAGTGGTTAAGTTAGTAAATAAACTACTGTTAAGCTTTATGCGGTGTTTCCGTTGAACCACTTCTGAATACTGCCAATATTACTCAAGCCTTCAGCTCTAAGTGTCTTCAACACCGAGTTGCCTGTAAGTCACTAAACTATAAATTTGATGAGGACCCTAGGAGTCCCTTAAAGTGTTACATCATTGAGGAGATTCCAACGACCAACGTGGAGCAGGACCAGGTGAGGCTAGTCTGAGAAGAGACCCACAAGGACTCTAACTCGACCTAGCTCCCAGGCCCTGTACGGTTGCTCTCGTAGTTTCTATTCTGCTAATTCCGACAGCTTCGTGAAGCGTCTGCCTCATGTACATTGGCGACGTACGCATTGCAGTCGTGACAGCAAAAAAAAAGAAACACCCCCACATCTGGCGCCCAACGTGGGGCTTAGTTGGAACCTATGAGCTAGGTTATACAGTAAAATTTCGCACTTAAATTTTCCCTGAAAATTCAAAAGTGACGAGCAGTATTCAGAGGATGTTTAACACCCTGTTAGGTACACACACCACCAGTATGTCTGAGTGTGGAATGTACAAACAGCGCTACCTGCATCTTCACTTGGCCTTGACCGCTCGTAGACCTGACGACTACGACACTCTTACTGAGCTAGAGTGTAAGGAACGAGTGGAACAGCACATGAGGGCCGTGGAAGAGGTGATGCTACAAGCACACATGCAGGGTAGTGCTGAGGTGGCGTGCACGAGTCTCATCACACTGGATGAAGCTATCGGTGGTGAGACCCCAGTGGAGATAACACAGTGGGAGAGACCCCAGTGAGAGACAACTTGGAGGTAGAGACCCCTGTGGGTGACGTCACCGAGAATGATGTCACTAGAATCACGCGCGCTGCGGAAGAAAACGGAGTCACGCGGGAATCTAGCCCTTTAAATACTCCGTTGGGGGGATTCTATTGGGAAGAATCTCGGCCCAAAAGGTCCTTGTGGACGACACCAACTCAAAGAGTAGGTATTACAGGCTCGCAATTATTCACCTTAGAGGAATACCGTAACCAAGTTAGGGAGTTGGGATTCGAAGGGAATAAAGTAGCAGAGCAAGCTATGAAACTCTGGACTGATCAGCAGGACAGAGAAAGTAAACTGTGGACTGATCAGCAAGAGAGAGAAAACAAACGCTGGACTGATCAGCAGAACCGAGAAAGTACTGAACGCATAGCTCGCATGCAGTTGCAAGCAAGGCAGGATGACCAGACAAGTGGTCGTTCAACGGAGACTAACGTTGAACAAGGTAAGACTGTCAAACTACCTAAACTAGCTAACTTTGATGAGAGGGACGACTCGATGGATGCATACATCAAGCGTTTCGAAGGTCACGCCGCTGATTGCGGGTGGGAAAGATCAAAGTGGGCACTCGCTCTTAGTGCATTGTTAAAGGGTAGGGCATTAACTATCTACCACAGTCTGGGTCCGCACCAGCGCGGAGATTACGAGGCATTGACAACAGCGCTGCTGAACGGTTTTGGCATAACTGCAGACCGGATGCTAGAGAATTTCCGTAGGGCTCAATTGCAAAAAGGTGAGACATATGTGCTCATGTTACAGCGGTTAGAATCGAGTCTAAACCGTTACTGTGAACTCATGGAGACTGCTCCTGGGAGCATGGAGTTCTATCAACTGATGATTCGTGAACAGTTCTTAGAAGCATGCGAATCGTCTCTGCGTGTCAAGCTCAAAGAGCAAGAAATTGTGTCAAATCTGTCTATGGCCAAGCAAGCTGATCTGTGGGCTGGGGCCAGGAGACAGGTGAAAGGGGTGAAGCCGCACGAGAAGCATCATGCTACAGGTATTGGCGATAGAGCTAAGCTTAAGACTGGTGTGTCGGGGGAGCAGGGAAACTCCTCCAACAAGCAGGTGCACAAGTGCTACACCTGTGGTAAGCCAGGTCATCGTGCAGCTGATTGCAAGGTAAAACCGAAATCAGGTTACATAGCAGGTGTGAGCTCAAGTGGTAAGAATCATCCCAATGTTGGAAAGGATCCACTAGCTTGGACCCTTGAGGTGGTGGACGGAAATGTTAACGGAAAATCGGCGAAAATCTTCCGTGACAAAGGCGCCACTACTCACATGGTAAGAAAGAGCCTAGTACAGCCAGGATCTGAGACAGGTAGACATGTCTATGTCAAATTCCCAAATGGCTATACTAAAGAGATGGTGGAGGTGTATGTGTGGGTCGACACACCTTACATCAAAGGTAAAATCCGTGCCGTTCAACAGGAACGTGCTGTATATGGACTTTTATTGGGAAATGTTCCGGGAGTCTCTGATTGCCCAAGTCCGCCCTCGAAGAAAACGGGGGAGCGTGAGGACGCTGCCTCAGCTGTATGCAGCCGTCCCCTGCCAGCTGATCCCAAGGGCGACTCGCCCGGGGATGACGTCACAGGGAGTGACCACACCCTCACCCAGCTGAAGAATAAGGGAGAGAAGGTAAGCTGTGAAGTTATGGAGAAAGAAGCAAAACCTCTGGTTGAAGAAACAGCAACTCCATTAACAGGTAACTCGCTCGTGGCAGCTGTCACTACGAGGTCACAGAGCAACAAGCCGACTCGCCCAGAAAAACCTTTGAAATTACGAGACATTCAGGGAGTGTCTGCAAAGGAGTTTATTGATGCCCAAGGGAGCGACCCAACACTAGCCCAGATACGTAAGTATGCTGAGGAGAAAAGGGTTTTCCAACACCAGGAACGCAAGTACTGGTACTTGCACCATAATGGGAAACTCGTGCGCAGAGTTGAGACGCCCCACGATACTTGGGATCAACTCGTTGTTCCACAGGAGCATAGACTGGCTGTGTTTCGCTTAGGTCATGAAGCTCTGATGGGAGGTCATATGGGTCACGCAAAGACCAGTGCGAGGATACAAGCTGTGTTCTACTGGCCAGGAATTACTGGGGAAATACAGCGTTACACTCGCTCGTGTGACACCTGTCAGCGCACCACTGATCGAGGACGGGTGAAGCCCGGGAAGCTTCAGCCCTTCCCCATCATTGATCAGCCGTTCAAGCTGGTCAGCATTGATCTGGTTGGTCCGATCATACCGAGTGCAACGGACGGCAGTAAGTACATCCTGACCATGGTCGATCACGCAACAAGGTACCCAGAAGCAGCTGCCCTGAAGAACATCGAGACGTCAACGGTAGCGGAAGCCTTGGTAGGTTTTTTCAGTCGCCTTGGTATACCTGAGTGGATCCATAGCGACCGAGGGACACAGTTTACCAGCGAGATGATGGACCAAGTCAGACGTCTGCTCACAGCGAGAGCATCCCTCACCACGCCCTATCATGCTATGGGAAACGGTTTGGTAGAACGCTTCAATGGCACTCTCAAGAAGATGTTGAAGAGAATGTGCATCGAACAGCCTCGGGAGTGGCCCAGGTATATCAACCCTTTGTTGTTTGCCTACAGGGAGGTGCCACAGGCTAGCACAGGGTTCTCACCCTTCGAGCTTTTGTACGGTCGCACAGTTAAAGGCCCTCTGCAGGTACTGAGGAACCTGTGGGAAGGCGATGACTGTACCCCTGAAACCAAGACGACGTACGAGTACGTCATCGATCTACGGGAACGGCTGGAGAACACCTGTCAGCTGGCCCGAGAACAGCTAGCAAAAGCAAAGGAGTACCAGAAGCAAACATACGACAAAAAAGCAAAAGAACGCAAGTTCAGTGTAGGTGACAAGGTACTTTTGTTACTTCCCACCAGCAGGAACAAGCTCTTGCTGCAGTGGAAGGGCCCATTCACGGTAGTGGAGTGCTCGCACTCGTTAAACTATGTGCTCGACGTCGATGGTGCCAGGAAGAAGTACCACGTCAACATGCTCAAACGCTACGAGGACCCTCCTGTAGATGTATCAACAAAGCCGAAGAAGCATGTAAGACGTAAAAACAGGAGAGGACCACGGGCCTCGACATCGACAGAGCCGATCGACAACCCACTGCTCTCAGCCGTAGGTGCTGACTGGTTGAGTAGGTCAGGGGTGATTAACGAGACGTCGAACGAGGGAGACATGAGCGAGGAAACGCAACGCGCATCACCGGACACTGGTTCCCAGTGTGTCTCTGATGTTTCAGGCATGACACAGGTGGAGAGAGGCAGTGGACAGACCAGCGCCACTCAGGGTTTCGAGGCGTTGAGCCGACCCAGACCTGGAGCTACGTCCAACCACAGTGCCTGCTCAAGACCTGCACAGATAGCCACATGTGATCCGGTGACTGAAGAAATTCCTCACTTACCAGAAGAGAATAGTCTAGACGAGGCCCCGCCTCGCCTGACAGTATAGAAAACGGGGTCCGCTGGACCCGGCCGCGCAAAGTGCACTCATTTGTGCACAGGTCATCAGCGGTGTGAGTTGGAACGAGCGCCACGCTGTGGAGCTCGATCTTTGTTGGGGGGTGATGTGGGAGTATGTCTCCCAAGATGCTCCCACAGCTGACTTGAATAGCTCATTGCAGTGCACAAGTGCACTGATCTTCGTGCACAAAGCCTATTTCCCTTAATCCTGGATAGTTTTCTGGCATGTTGGGTATCTCCAGAATGCCCACTTAACGACCTTCCAAATGCCTCCCAACATCTCAGACCAATTATATTTGCTGACGACACAACCTTCATTTAATCCAGTCCTGACCCCCTTGCTCTAAATGCCACAGTGAATACTGAGCTAAATAAAGTCCATCACTGGCTTACTGCTAACAAACTCACCCTCAATATTGACAAAACTTTCTATATTTTGTTTGGCAATAAATCCTCAAACCAAATAAATCTCAGGCTAATCAATACCCAAATTTGTAACAAAGTAGATGGCAAATTCCTTTACGATCTCATTGACCACAAGCTGAATTTCCGGGAACACATTTTAAAATATAAAAAAAAGTTTAAAAAACTGTTGGCATTCTTTCTAAGATCAGATATTATGTACCTCGCCCTGCCCTGGTGATACTCTATTACTCTCTTTGTGCTTGGGGTTCTTTGTGTTTGGTATTTGTGCTTGGGGTTCTACTACCCAAAATCATTTACTTCCTCTAATTACTCAACACAAAGCTGCTATTAGGACAATATCTAACTCTGTCCCCAGATATCACTCAGTACCCTTACTCAATCTCTGAATATATTAGATATTAAGTCACTGCACATCCTCTCATGTGTATTTTATATATATAAAACGCTGAACTGTAATGTCAATCCTGACCTTAAAAGCTTCCTAGAAGGTTGTAACAGATCCCATGAGCACCACACCAGAAACAAATACCTATTTGATATTCCAAGAGTACGACTTAATTAAACTAGAAATGCATTACAAATCAAGGGACCCAGAATGTGGAATGACCATCCCAATCATGTTAAAGACTGTACCTCTCTCAACCAGTTTAAGATAAAAACGAAGTACTACCTAATTAACTCCATGTAACCTACCTCACCCCCCAAAATGTCAACCCATGTCTACTATTTTAAACAATGCTGTTTGTTGACCAAATTGTATTTTTGCTATACTTTAATCTCAATTAGTAATAAGTTTTAGTCTTAGTGTTTTTTCCTGCCCGAAACGCTTAGCGGAATAGTGACTTTAGGCATTGTATGTACTAGCTCTATCTTTCAATCCATCAACGTTTTGTTCTCACCTTGTATGTATGTACTTTACCTGAATAAATATTTGTATTTGAATAATAATAACAACACGCTCAAGAATTCTCATAAATCATGTATCAGCACTTATGTTTGTTAAACTCCATGGACCTCCTCTAGTTCAGTGGCATCCTGAGCCATGTGCCACATCATGGCTGCGGTACCATAGCTCAGATGACACCAGGACAGAGTTGCTTCACACCCCTGAACACATCTCACACCTGACCCTTTGTGGAAACTATTGTAAAACATCTCACTAGTTGTATTTTGTGAGCACTAAGTGTCTTAACTTCTTTAATTGATAAATACATGTTTGATGTTTTTTTCTGTATTTGTTTGATAATTATATTTTGATAAATAATGAGTACAAATACGAAATAATTGATCATGTGACATATATACAAACAGGATAGTAAATGACAAGCTTTTGTCAGGTCTTCCAGAAGTCTGGTACCTATAAAATTGGCACTGCAGTCCTGCATTTATCATGCTGGACAACACCTATGTGAGATGGTATCCATACAAATGAAACTCTGAAACTCTAACCTTTAATAATAATAATTATTATTTTTTATTTGCAAGAAGGTACAATAAGTTGATGAGATTACATAAGATTGGTATTTTTACATTCAAGCAAAGTCACTAACACGCATAGCATTTTAGGAAAGTCCTTAATCTAACATATCAGGTAAGATGAAAGGGTACATTATAGCAACGTTTTTATATCACGGCAAGACAATTTATAGTAGCAAGGTTTGTGCCTTTTAATCTTTGTTTAAGTTACCAATCAAGCTATTAATGCAATCAATCAGAGCTACCAATGTGCTTTAATATACCTACTAATCTCTCTCATGTCATTTTTTTCTTGCAATGTATCTGTCATCATTTTATTAATTCTGCTAGAATTTACCTACTTAAAATTGTCTGTTAGATTAAGGACCTGCCCAAAACGCTGCACGTACTAGTGGCTTTACCAGAATATAAATACCATGCTATGTATCCTCACAAACCCAATGTACCTTCTTCCATAAATAAATAAATAAATAAATAAATAAATAAATAAATAAATAAATAAATAAATAAATAAATAAATAAATATTAACAAATAACTACAGCATAAGTTGACAGCGGTGATTACGTTGGTAAGGATATATTTCTTAAGTACTAATATTGGGGAAGTGGGTAGTACAAGATACAGTGTGAATTTGAAGCACAAGTTAGGGCACTATGAGGATGAAATTAGGTACTTTTTGGTTTTACTTTTGAATAGGTTGGGTAAGGTTGGGGTGAATAGGTTGTTAAAGGTTGGGTAAGTTGGACAGTTTTTTAATTCAACAGGGAGTGAGTTCCAAAGACTGGGCACTTTTATTTGCATGGAGTGTTTGCACAGATTTAGTCTGGCTCTAGGGAATATCAAAGAGATATTTATTTCTGGTGTTGTGCTCATTGGTTCTATTACATCTATCAAGGAAAAGTTTCAGATCAAGAGGGATTTACTAACGAGGTTTTGTGCATGTAAATAGCACGTGAGAATGTGTGGAATGAGTGTATGTTTAGGGGTTAAGGGACTTAAATAGAGGGGCTGTGTGTTATCTGAAGACAGTTTGTTATAGTTCTGATAGCAGATTTTTGCTGAGTGATGATAGGGTTGAGGGAATTTGCAGTGGTTGAATCGCATAGGAAAAACCATAGGATTGGTCTAGTTACAAACGAAGAATAGATACTCATCAATGCTTTCAATAATACGAAGAGCTAAACTTTCCTTTTATGAGAATAGCTTTAAAGAAGCAAAAGGAAATATGAAAAGTACATGGACAGCCATCTCTAACATCCTAGGGTCTAAACAACAATCATATAACAAGAGGATAAAACTCTTCAAAGATTGTTAAACACTTGCAACATACTTAGAAACGGCAACTGAATTGAATAACTTCTTTCATCAATTGGTGTAAACCTTGCCACAAAAATCCCAGAGACCCAAACACATTTTTTCTTGCAGGGATATTCCTGCGCGGGCCCTAAGCCTCTGGCTGGCCCCTGAGTGTTGCTTGTTTCTGTTTTACTTGGGCGGAGTATGAGTAATTATGACTCGTATGGTCGCTTCAGTAAGATTTTGTCCCATGTGTTTAGCTGCTTCTGCTCTGTTGAATCCGAGTTGAAATCTTAATGGGTTTGTAACTGTGCACTGTGTTAAATAATGTTCCAGTGGTCTGTCGGGCATTTCTCCACAGTGCTGACATTTCCTCTCATCTTCCGGAACCTGTAAGCCTATTTCCCATGCACATGGGTATCCAAGCCTGATGCGATGTAAGTGTACTTCTGTTGTTCTACTGCTCCGTTTCATCAAACTAAGTGGTTCGTAGTTTGTTGAATTCTTGCACCAACCCGCAGATCCTGATGTTGCAACTGCTGTGTTGTGGTCACTGTACATCTTTTGCATTGCTCTATTTCCTATTTCTTTCTTAATCTGCGAAAGACTCTGTGGTTTGTAAAGGTCTACATTTCTTCTTTTAGTTGCAACTTTTGTAGCTTCGTCTGCAATGTTATTTCCCTTATTCCCACATGACTTGGCACCCAGTTGATAAGTACCGTCGCTTGTCGTTTGAGTGTTTGCATTAATGATATGACATTTGTGATCAGATGGATGTTATCACGTATGTGTTCTTGTTGAAAGGTTTCAATGGCAGTTCTCGAATCTGTCTGCATGATAACATGTTGTCGGTTTCATAAGAGCATGTTCCAAAGCCTTTTGAATGGCTAGCATCTCTGTTTTGTAAAGTC
>WNGS01081996.1:0-26229 GCA_020271785.1 Procambarus virginalis
TTCCCTGAATGTAATATACACAATATTTTTTATTTGTAAAGTTTCCAAAATTTTTAATAAACTACTTGTTCCAATTGCAACAGGTTAGTATGACTGGGAATATTCCATACACGTTCGTCAAAAATATTGAATTATTAACGAAGACACCGCGCATGATTGTTATGAATGTAATAAAAAAGGTTAAGAGCCAAAAAAAACAGGGCAATTCCTTTCATTGTATCACAAAAAAAAAGCCAATTCCTTTTATTTTGAAAAAGCGGTGCAATTTCCAAAGTAACGTGGCCACCGAGTGGGAATAAAAACAAAGGCTAAAACCTCGCTTGGCCTTTGTTCGCTGTGAAAGACGGTTGGCAGGGACGTTTTAATCTCCCAATCTCCTTTCATTCGCTGGCGGGAAGACGGTGGCCAACAACCCCCCGGTTTTTCATGTTTTAAGTCGTGGTGAAGCTGTGGGCGCTGCTCAACGAGCTCTTCCGCTCTCATCTTCTCTTCTACTTCTCATTCTTTTCCGGCATTGCTTCAGGAAGGAGGAGAAGAAGAAGAAGGATCTTATCTCTCTCACCTCTTGTACTTGGGATTCTATTTTGAGTGTTTTTTTCCTTCTTCTTTTACTCCAGATACTTTTTCTTTTCCTTCTTCTTTTACTCCAGATTCTTCTTTTTTCCATCTTCTTTGTCTTTCCTTCTTCTTCTTTACTCTAAATACTTCGTTTTTTCGGGTTTCCATGTTATTTTCTTCTTTTTCCTCTGCTTTCACTCCTGGTTTTTTCTGTTCTACTGGTGCTTACATCGTTTCTTTCACTCTATAGGACTTCTTTATTTCATTCTCCATCTCCTGCTTAGCTCCCTCCTCTCATCATGCTCTTCCAGTTCAGGAATTACCTGTTTTGTTCCTTCAATTTTGTCCTCCTTTCTGATACTTCTTCCGCTACGTCTGTCTTCCTTTTCTCTCCTCCGATCAGACCTCTCCACTATTCATCTGTGCCTCTTCCCCCTTTCTCTCCTTGTTGAGACTTCTCGGGATTAGAGTGAAAACCATGAAAAAGATTAAACAAAAAAGGAAGAGAGCAAGAAGGAGTTCTCGTGATTTATCCTCTGTATTAAAAGTGTTTTTACTGCGCGTGATTTTGTCGTAGAGTGATTTATATTATATATATATATATATATATATATATATATATATATATATATACACTTGGGACTACACTTGCGTTATATATATATATATATATATATATATATATATATATATATATATATATATATATATATATATATATATATATATATATATATATATATATGTATATAAACCGGCACCCGTCTCACACCGCAGGCCCTCCGAATTGCCGTGGCTCTCCGTCTCGCTGCCCCAATCCACACCGAATACAGGTGTATTTGCGGCGAGGCAGAGGCCGACAGATACGGACGGCATGGCCTTCTCTGCCAAAGGACCGGAGGATGGCATGCAAGACACGGTGAGGTCAATGACATTATTAAGAGAAGCCTTACCACAGCCGGTTGTCCAGCAGAGAGAGAGGCCAGTTACCTAATGTCCCGCAACTCTGATGAGCCTGTCGGTTGCCCAGACGGAATCATGGTGAACCCCTGGGAGAATGGTAGACAGTTGGTGTGGGACTACACTTGCGTTTCAACTTTAGCCAATACCTATGTTGACTTCAGTGCTACTCAAGCAGGAGGAGCTGCCAATCACCGGGAAGCGGCTAAGTCACGTAAATATGGAGACCTTGAGCACCACTACAATTTTGTCCCCATTGCCTCAGAGACACTTGGTGCCTGGGGTAAAAGTGCTGCTAGCTTTTTGAAGGAGTTGGGGTCTAAGCTAATCGAATCAACTAGAGACCCTAGAGCTGCCAGTTTTCTTTTTCAGCGCCTTAGTGTGGCAATCCAGAGAGGAAATGCTCACTGTATCCATGGTTCCTGCCCACCATCTGAGGAGCTGGAGGAGCTATTCAACTTGTGACAAGCAGCATGTAGCAGTGGCCCTCCGCCTTGGTGCCCCAATTCCCACTGAATACAAGTGTATTTGCATCAGTGTGGAAGAAATCTAATATGGACTGCATGGTTTACACTGCTGGAGCTCCAATGGCTGGCTTGCGAGACAACGAGGTCAATGACATCATCAAGAGGAGCCTCGTCTCAACTCAGTGCCCAGCGGAGAGAGAACCTCGCATCCTAGGGGACCAAAACCCGGATGACCCTCACTTCGCCCAGATGGCAACACAATATGGCCCTGGAAAAGGGGAAACAGCTGGTGGTGGACTACACATGTGTATCCATCCTGGCTGACACCTACATGCACTTCGGTGCTGATTAAGTAGGTGGGGGCGGCCATCCACAGAGAAATAGCAAAATCAGTCAAATACAGGCGAGTGGAAGGTCAATACACCTTTTTTCTCCATAGCGTCTGAGACGCATGGCCCTGGGCTTACGGGATTTGTCAAAGAACTGGGTTCCAGGCTCATTGACATCACCAGAGACCTCAAGGGCGGCCAGTTTCTTGTTTCAGCGCCTATAATCATTATTTGATGTAATAATAATAATAATAATAATAATAATAATAATAATAATAATAATAATAATAATATAATAATAAATAATGACAACCAGTGGGAACTAAATGTCTCAGTTCCCACACATTTACGACAACTAATGAGCAGAGTTGCACCCATTCACCCATTATGATCCCCGTTTATGAGGAACATATGAATTGTTTCATACCTCGCCATGCAGTGGGTAAACAAGCTCACTCTTAACACATATATCAAATATTTGAACACCATGATGCGTGCATAGATTGAATATATATTTTCCACATATTAATTCATCGCGAGGTCGGTGCTTCTACGAGCCACCATGGTGCAATAAATGTCTGCCTCTTTCATAATAGGATCAGTATATATAGTAAATCAGTATTTTGTTTGTTTTCAAAATTTTCAGTTTTTTCTTAACGGACCAAATTATGCATTGCGTAACTCTGGTCCCCGCTAGTTGAGTCCTTGTGTTGTTCATGAGACCTCTACCCAGCACCTTGTGTAGTTCATGACACCTTTACTCCACACTGTGTGTAGTTTAGGACACCTTTACTCCACTCTGTGTGTAGTTTAGGACACCTTTACTCCACTCTGTGTGTAGTTTAGGACACCTTTACTCCACTCTGTGTGTAGTTTAGGACACCTTTACTCCACACTGTGTGTAGTTTAGGACACCTTTACTCCACTCTGTGTGTAGTTCAGGACACCTTTACTCCACTCTGTGTGTAGTTTAGGACACCTTTACTCCACACTGTGTGTAGTTTAGGACACCTTTACTCCACTCTGTGTGTAGTTCAGGACACCTTTACTCCACTCTGTGTGTAGTTCAGGACACCTCCAATCATTGCTTTGGAGAACTTAAAACACCTCCACCCAACACCAAGTGTAGCTCAGGGCACATCTAATCACCGTCTCCTTAGGTGTACAATTAATTTTTGTTTAATAAACACTTTATCATAATCTGAAGACATCTTTTCAATATTTTTTTTATCATTTTCTTATGGGCTTAATTTTTTAGGTCAAATTGAGTCGTAACAATCAGTCAGCTCAGAAGACCAGATAATTGGATTTGCAGGTTAATGAAAATTCCTGGAACTTTCTCAGATGCAATCTGAGTTATGACGAAAAGCACCACTAAATCAGATAAGTTTTATTTCAATGGCTAATGGTGGTTACTGTGTAAGATTACCAATGCAATATTTAGTGAGTTTATACATATTGCCCGAAACGCTGTGCGTATTAGTGGCTTTTGGCATAGGATGTACTAGATCTACTTAGAAAGCCAACATTCTATTTGTAACTCATTTTGAATGTATGTACTTTTACCTGAATAAACATTATTATTATTATTATTATTATTATTATTATTATTATTATTATTATTATTATTATTATTATTATTATTATTATATGATATATACTCACGTGCTGCTTTGTTGTTTTAAAGGAAAATACTGCACTGAAAGGCAGTAATAATGAGCATGATATATCAGTAATTAGATTTTCCGTTCATTGGGCATATTTAATTTACTAATCTAAATTACAAGCATTATTCAAGTAATTCTTTCCTCATGCCTTTAGTGATCACAAGCAAGTGGAGATCAAAACGAAATATATATGTAGACCCCTAAATGTGTTGACAGGGAAAGAATAAATTTAAATGGGCAGCAGTGTATTGTCATGTAATTTTAATACGGGCAGAAAGACCTAATAGCACATTGGAAACCATAATTATAAGATTAAAATCAGGAGTAATCTCTTCTTACGGGAAGTAAAAGCAATTCTCTGCTCGAAAATTTCAAGTCATTTGTTGCAGTTCTGGTTCGTAGAAGAGAAGATCCGTCACGTCTCAAACGTAAGCTATTTTCTCTCTTTTAATGGAGCTGTCAATCACAGGTATTGGCAACACTACGACTCTGCCAGTCCTTGGCAGAGCTTCTTGCACAAAGCTGCCATCTCCGGGAGTCCTCTGGGGATACCTGGGGCAGAAGGAACGTCTTTGAGGACCTGGGAACTTTAAGGCGTAAAGCAACTTGGTTGAACGTTAAGAATGGGGAGAATAGAGAGCTCATGGATACATTGACACATGCTTAAGAAGAGGATCTGTGTTTAAGGAACAGATGAGGTCACAAGAAACATGTGGACCGAGAAAGCTACCTGGATTTGGGGATCAATGGGACTTTTGACGACCATACGAAGGCTTCTTATGCCATAAGAGTTGCTCCAACTCATCTTGCGTTCAACTCATATACAACGCAAGACCCGAGGACTGTGGTACTTGAATGACAGGCTGAGATCACATTGTGAACAGAAAATGATACAAGCAAATGCTTGGGGAACGTTTGGAAGATGACAATAATATTTCGATGCCTTGTTTTTTGTTTGTATAGAAACGATACCACCTCTGGTGCGATTATAGGGACCCATAGCCTTGGAAAAGAGTATAAAAGGTATTCAGAGAAGACCTTGTAGATTTTCCCTGAACACTTAAGTATTTTATATACATATAAATAATGGAGAATGTCTACTTGTGAGAGTTTGGTAGTTTCATTATATGTTAAATGAGTAATGGTGACTATCGGAAGTATAATAGGAGAGCTGGGGTCGTGGGAGTGTTTACATAAAGAGAGACACAGCCCCCAATGCTATCCATCATTGACAGGTACATATCTGTCTATCTATCGATAGATAGACAGATATGTACCTGTCTATCTATCCATCATTCTCTCTATCCATCTCACACACACACATTCTCCCCCTCCATCCTCCCCTGTCTGCACACACTACCTCCATGTCTCCACACTCCACATTACCTGTCTCCACGCACTCCCTCCATGTCTCCACACCCCACCCACTTCCATCTTCAAATACCACTTTCCCCGTCTCCTCCACATCCCCTACTCCAGTCGCCCTTCCTTTAACCCCCCCCCCCCGTCTCACTCACAACTCTCCCACTTCTCTGTCCACCCATTCCATTACCTCTTCACACACCCATCCCATTTCCTCCCCCCTTGTCTCTCCCCAGTTCACTGCGACCACCACTTCCCCTACACACTATCTTCATCACTGTAACTAACGTAAATGGTCTCGTGGCTGAATATTTCACACCCACAGACTTTATGAAAGAGAGGCATGGGGGCCAAGCTACCCCTCAAGGAGACACTGGGCCGAACTCCGAATCCCTCCTCTTTGGCACTCCCGATAACATCATTATTAATCCTGCAATGTTTCCGTTATCTTGAGGTTATCTTGAGATGATTTTGGGAGCTTAGCGTTCCTGCGGTCCGGTCCTCGACCCGGCCTTCTTTTTGTTACACACCCCAGGAAGCAGCCCGTAGCAGCTGTTTAACTCCCAGGTACCTATTTACTGCTTGGTGAACAGATGCATCTGGGTGAAAAAAAACTCTGCCCATTTGTTTCCGCCTCCAGCGTGGATCGAACCCGGAACCTCATTACTACAAATCCGATGCGCTGTCCACCCTTATAAGTTTAGTGAGGCTAGTCCCTAACATCTGGCCTTCAACCTCGAACAGACAGACAGACAGACAGACAGACAGACAGACAGACAGACAGACAGATAGACAGACAGACAGACAGACATGCATTCTCTCTTATAGATAAATACAGTGGGATATGACCTTTGATTGTGTTTGTAGTGATCCCTTGGCCATGAGGAAGAGGATATGCAAACTTAAGGGAGCGAAAATATGTAAGAAGCTCTAACAAACAGACACACACATAGGGAGATCACAATTAATAACCCCTTGTCAACAAATATATATGAATCGCATAATTCCCTTTATATTACACCAAAATAGCCTCTACCCTCATGTACCATTCTCTCCTAATTTCACAGTATCTCTACTTGGTATCAGTCAGATTTATAGCAAACGTATTGAGAGGTTTATGCAAATTAGGCAGCAGCATCCTCAAGATTATACTTATAAATCTCTGGTAACGAGATTTGTAATGATGCTTCTAGTACATTTTGTTTTAAACTGCCGAGGTAAAAACTGATTGATGATCAAAGGGGGAATAATTCGAAAATTCATTTATATCAAATCAAGGAGAGAACTTAAACAAAAATATAAAAGTGTCACTACAAACGAAGAAAAAACATAAATTGACACCCAAGAAATGACAGAAACAACAGAACTAATGTACAAGACAGTTTAAGGTAACATGAATATGAGAAAGACCTAAATTTGTGTCTTTGTAATATATGGATGGCAATTGAGGATAGACTAAGAGCTGTGATATGAGGACAAGATAATATGAGGCATATGAGAACAAATTAACAGGAGCAATATGAGAGCTGACAAAGAACTTTACAAAGAAAACAAATCTAGGAGTTAGGAGTATGAGGGTGAACTAAGAGTTTCAGTAAGAGGGCAGACTAAGAGTTAGGATACAAGCGCAGACTCGGAGCTGATATATTAAGGCGGACTATAACCTATACTATGAGGACGGAGTGAAGTAATAGTCCCCCAACTCGCTTCATGCAGGTCGGCGTTCAATCCCCGATCGTCCAAGTGGTTGGGCACAATTCCTTTCCCTCCGTCCCTACCCAAATCCTTATCCTGATACCTTCTAAGTGCTATACAGGCTTGGCGCTTTCCCTGATAATTCCATTCCCATTTCATCGAGGAAGTCGAACGCCGACCCTGTAAGATGTGAATCCATTGCTGAGCCGCCCAGGCCAAGTCAGTGGTCACGAAACTTTAAAACATTACCGAAATTCGGAAATTAGCGAGAAACGTGTACAATCGTCTCGAATATGTCGACTTGAGTCCCCTTTTCCGTGAATGTTTTTCGAGGATTGAAATATTGGGCACGTTGGAGTGGAAGAATTAAAGAATGGTGACCGTGGAGTTTGTTGAAGACGCTTCCACAGTGGAAGTTAAGAAACCTTTAAAAGATGATGACGATGTTGGCGGAGAGTATACTGGAAGAGTCCCTGCATGACGCCAGTTTGTGATG
This sequence comes from Procambarus virginalis, assembly GCA_020271785.1. Lineage (NCBI taxonomy): Eukaryota > Metazoa > Arthropoda > Malacostraca > Decapoda > Cambaridae > Procambarus > Procambarus virginalis. The sequence goes on from WNGS01081996.1 coordinate 7,535, forward strand.
GGAAAGAAATAGGGGGAGAAAGAGGATTAGTGAGAGACAAACAGACAGACATAGAGACAGAGAGAGCAATGAACATTAATGAAACATCTTAATCTTACCATTTCGGTCATATTCACAACATATGTCGTGTTGTTATATATATATATATATATATATATATATATATATATATATATATATATATATATATATATATATATATATATGCTTTATTATGTATTTAAAGGTTACATGATATACATTAGTTGATACAAAGAGTGCTTAAAGGTTATGGATCTCTTGAAGCTCCTCCGCTTCCGGACAGGAACCGAGAATGCAGCAGGCGTTTCCCCCTCTGGATTGCCACACTGAGGCGCTGAAACAAAAAACTGGCAGCTCTTGGGTCTCTGGTGACGTCAATGAGCTTGGAGCCCAATTCCTTGAGAAATCCCATGGCACTCTTTCCCCAGGGGCCATGCATCTCAGATGCTTTTGAAACAAAGGTGTATCGACCTTCCAATCGCCTGTATTTGTCTGATTTTGCTATTTTTACGGAAATTCGACAGTTTTTTTGATATATATATATATATATATATATATATATATATATATATATATATATATATATATATATGCGGAAAATCCACAAGAAAAATGAAAGGAGGTAACGTTTCGACTTGTTAAAGCCTTTATCAAACCAGACTGACTGGTCAGTCTGGTTTGACAAAGGCTTTAACAAGTCGAAACGTTACCTCCTTTCATTTTTCTCTGTGGGTTTTCCGCATAAAATGATCAGTGTTTTGTGATCGTCAATTGCATATATATATATATATATATATATATATATATATCGTATTACCAAAATAATATATATATATATATATATATATATATATATATATATATATATATATATATATATATATCGTATTACCAAATAATATATATATATATATATATATATATATATATATATATAAATATTATATATTATTTTGGTAACGAATTTTGTGTTCACAAAACGTATTTTTTTTAAGTTTTCTCTGCATTTGACGTTCGTTTTTTTGCTCCCATTTATGCACTGATTCATTTACATGCGAGTAATTTCGGAGATGAGGAAGGATTACGTATGCATTGAATATTAATATCTATTTTGCAGGAGAGTAGCCGTAAGGAGGCGGAGGAAGCCAATTTGTTATTGTTTATAAGAGAAGGTGAAGATGAGATAGGAAGGAAGGCATGGAAAGGAGAAAGAGAATGGAATGTGAAGAGAAAGCACGTGAATGAAGGAAAGAAAAGAAAGAAAGAAATGGAAAGGAATTATGAGTTAGATGGTAATTTGGGAAGAGAGGGAATTGGGCACATTAACTGTTAAGGGGAAGGGAAGGAAAGTAATAAGGAGATGAAAGGAAGGAAATGGAAAGAAGAGGAAAAGGAGTAGGGAAAGATGAGATAGGACTAGAAATGTAGAGAAAGACAGAATANTTAGTGTGATTGGTAATTATTATTATTATTATTATTATTATTATTATTATTATTATTTATTATTATTATTATTTTATCTAATAAAACATCTTTATCTTGCGTATTCATATTTATTTTGTCACGAGAACATTTGATAAGGTCCGTCGACCTCTCCGCCATGGAATGGCTGTCACTTGTCCCAACACCTCGAGGGGGTGCCTTTCCCAGCACGCTCTCCTGCTTTTGCCTGCCTCTACTTGCTCTATGCTACAAGGGGCCACTTTGCATAATGGGGTGAGATAGCAGCCGATATCTGTAATAACCTCGCGGCTGTGCGTGTCTCGTGAGGCCCAGGGCGCTTGCTGGCGTCTAGGGCCCCGTCGAGTTGCTGTTGGTTTGGGCGTTGTGTGGTTTTGTTTGATGGAGAGAGGAGAGAGAGAGAGAAGAGAGAGAGAGAGAGAGAGAGAGAGAGAGAGAGAGAGAGAGAGAGAGAGAGAGAGAGAGAGAGAAGAGAGAGAGACAGAGAGAGATATATATTAAAATAAACTGGCAAAATGTAGAAGAGGGTATGATGTAATTTGAGCTGGCTTAAATCTCTTTCCAAAGTCCTGTTGCTTGACTGGCTAAAAGAATGCTTTTAAGACCACATCTGGAATAGGGAAAGAACGAGTTTGTTTTCCAAGGATTGCCTCTCGGTAATGTCAAGTGTTTTACACTCTCTCAACTGGAAATCCAGATCTTTTTCTTGAGTATCATGGATTACCACCCAATTCGTTCGAAATCAGTAGTATCAAAGTATTTGTATCCTCTTCTGTCGAGAGCTCGCAGCTGAGATTCGACCTGAAGAAAGCGTCCGACACAATCCATTGTGTGTCGCTCTGGAGAATTTTACGACTTCGTAAAATTCCTGGCAGAGATGATCATTCCGGTTCGCGATTTGTGGTGAACTGCCGACAATATTGTAAAGTGTTAGAGGAGTGTTGCTGATGTCTTGATGGTAACTTTAAAGGATGGCAGGTAGGGGGAAAGTTTGGGGAGAGGTGTTGGGTGGGTAGAGAGAAGTATGTGGAATTTCGAGAGAAGGTGAGGAAGTTGTGAGAGGGTGGAGGATTTGGAGACATTAAGGGGAGGGGGGGGGTGTGCGAACGGTTTGACAATTAGAATGTAGTGAAGTCTGAAGGAGGTTGTGAGAGTTGGAAAGAGATATGGAAACTTATAAGAGCCACCATACGTAAAGAGGAGAATCATAGAATGAGATAAAAGTGATAAGATCCACGGGTGGTTAGGCGGAGGAATTGGCATGTATTACGTGAAGACCAGAAAAGTAAAACCATTGACAGAAGAGAACATAATCCCTTCGACGTTTAGTAATAATGATAGAGGGAATATAAATTTAGAATGACTAAATCTATCTCTGAATCACCAGAAACACCTTCCAGTACACACACTCACACACACACACACACACACACACACACACACACACACACACACACACACACACACACACACACACACACACATAGTGTGTGTGTGTGTGTCACTTATTCAGTGTCAGAGCAATTAACAGTGGAATGCATTAGGCAGTGATGTGGTGGAGGCTGACTCCATGCACAGTTTCAAATGTAAATATGATTGAGCCTAATAGGCTCAAGAATTGTACACCAGTTGTTGAGAGGCGGAACCAAAGAGCCACAGCTCAACCCCGCATGCACAAATAGGTAGTACAATTAGATAAGTACACAAACACACACAAATCAGAGAAACGAAACATTATGAGTGAGGAAATATCAAAGTTGAGAGGTCATATTTGTGAACCCTTGTCGTACATTTCTCCCCTCTGATATCTTTCTCTCACTGTAACTCTGCTTCCTTCTTGAGAGGTACTCTCTCTCACCCAGCGAAGCTCTCTTCCAGGCTGGCGTAACTAGAAGAGTGCTTCATGTATACGCAAGTACATATGTATACGTTATTGTACATGGATATTTGCGTTCCTTTGTATGGTAGTATACGTATGGGGGAAGAAGGAAAAGGTGGAAAAAATATTGAGGGTAAAAGGAACAGATGATTGGGAAAGAAAACAGGAAAAGGCCACAGAATATAAATGAGTGAAGAAATTAATGACGTTAGTGTTAAAACGGAAACGGAAAAATTAGAAGTGGAACAGAGCAGCACAATATTAAGTTAATATGAAGAAAATCTTGAAAGGTGAGGACTGGAGGGGAAAGAGGAAGGAAGAGTAAAGAGTAGGGGGGGGGAAGGAGAGTGAAGCAGATAGAGGGAGATTGGGGGGGGGGAGGAGAGTGAGAAAGGGGAGCAACTGGGTCACTCTCATCAATCTTTCTCGCAGTTAGGCGTGGAAATTTTTACCCGAATATTTGCAGGCAAGCTCTTGTGTTAGTACAGAGCCGCAGAGGCTGCTCTCCTCGTTATATCTATATATATATATATATATATATATATATATATATATATATATATATATATATATACATATATATATATGTGTATATATATATATATATATATATATATATAATATATATATATATATCTATATATATATATATATATATATATATATATATATATATAAGAGAGAGAGAGAAGATCACATCACATGTACCGCAATCAGATCACCAAGGATAGCCTGAACATCAATATCAGCACCGACATAATCGACTGATACAGCAACAACATTAAGCTAACTGTAGCTGAAGCACTTCACATCAAGCACTCTCTTCTCTCTATTCCAAAAGGGAGCATACGGCTACGTACGTTTGACCAACTCCAGGTCTATACACCAGACCCACTGTCTCTGGAGGCCAGAGCAGGACAAGAGTACCCGGTCCCCTCGACAGGATAACCACCTGAATTCAGATCACGCCTTCATAGAATAATACTTGCATCTGAACTCAATTTGACTTCAGTTTCTCCCCTTGCTTCTGAGAATGCTAAAGTATATTCTAAAGATACACGTCTGACACATTAAAGAGGACAAAATGAATTTTGAAGACTTAAGAGAGTTAACTAGTTCACTTCCTTCATTTGTGTTGTGCATAAAAATATTCGTGCACTATATATATAGAGAGAATATATAGAGAATATTTGTGCTAGAAACGCTGATCAAACTCATTTGATCACATTAAATAACAACTATAGATCAAAAATGCTTATCTTCCTCTTACAGGGAGGCCGGTAAGCCGGACTGAACTGAAACACAAAGGCACTGAAACAGCAAAACCGGTCGTCGAGGGGACTCCGAGTCCCAGAAGTATTATGCCGTAATGATGAACGAGGCGCGGGAATTTGATGGCCCTCTGGGTCTTACTGAAGGTGGCAGCGCGTGCTGGTCAGGGACATTATGCTGGAGATGGTGAGGGCGAAGTGGAAGTGCGTGTAGACCTGTATTATATGTCGGTAATCCTTACAGGCTAGTAGTGTGGTGACGTCAGGTGGATGCTTCTTGCTATTGTCGGTTTGAATACATGTTTTAGCTTTTTGAGAGACTTCGTCTAACCTGCTATTTATGATAGCAGGGAGAAGCTATAGCAAGGCTTCTCTTGATGATAACATTGTCATCAGGGGGCTCTTGTGGGGCTGTAGTGAGTCTGCTCTAGATACCAGCATTATCTGGAGGCTGCTAAGATGCCGTTGAGAGGTTGTAGAGAGCCTGCTCTTGATGATAGCAGAATAACAAAGAATCTGTAGTAAGTCTGCTCTTGATGATATGTGTATACATTGCACATATTCTTTCAGACTAAGGTAGATAAGACTATCTGTGCAAGTAGAAATTTGTATGAATACATATATACGTATATATGTATATGTATACTGTAATGTTATGTTTCTTGTCGTTACTTCCGATATGGAAACAAATTACCCAAATCTGTTAATTTGAGTTCTGGTAATGTAAAGGCAGGAGAGTTTTAGCCGCTTTCGTCCATAAAGCACTTGATATATATTGCAGACTTCCGAACATTTGCAACAAATCAGGGGGAATAGCAAACAACTGTGGCAATAAATTATGAGCAAAGGTCAATGAAACGTGAATAAAGGAACCATCCGGAGGTGGTTAATCAGACAAAGAGGACTTCATAAGTAGGTAACATTTCACCTGCTAATTTTTGTTAGCAATTCAAACAAAGGTGCACATGGTCGCGCTCATAGACACGTGTGCAACACTGGAAATAGTGTGGAATATGTTATATATATATATATATATATATATATATATATATATATATATATATGTATATATATATAGATATATATATATATATATATATATATATATATATATATATATACTATATATATATATATATATATATATATGTAAATACTGTAAATACAGTATTGTTGTAAATACAGTATTTACACTCTGTATTTACAACAGCGTGTAAATACCTTAGAGCCAACATATAGAAAAGTAATTAATTTTTTTGATAAGGGAAGGTAGGGTGAGACTCCTGTGTCTGAAAAGGTCACTTGAAGCAGAATTAACTAGTCTTCTGGACAATGCTTCACTTCACGTTGTACACACACAAAGAGTTTAAGTTACTCCTGAACTCAGATATACTCGTGTGGCAGTGATGTCTTATGGTGGCCTTAAGATACCAAAATGATTATTTCTCTTAATAAACATACGTTGAAAAGAGTTAATAGTTCTTTATCCCTCACATAGTTTTCATTATAAAAGATCTTGTTCGTTCAACGAGTTGTGAGCTTGTCAAGCTAATATGGAAGCGCAAGAATTTCCCAGTTTAAAATGAGTGTGTTTTTCCCTGACTACAAATGCGCCCTTGTTGCCTGGGAAGTGGAGAAGAGTTTCAAGAATTTAAATGCTCATGATAGGAATTTGGTAATGCTGGCTGTTTGTGAAGAGGAGGAGGAGGAGGAGGAGTAGGAGGAGGAGCAGCAGCAGGAGGAGAAGGAGGAGAAGGAGGAGGGAGGTGGAGGAGGGGTGGAGAAGGAGGAGGAGGAGGAGGAGGAGAAGGAGGAGGCACTGGTAGAGGAGATTACACTATAATATTAATCGATATATAGTGCTGTATACTGGATTTTCCCTCTCTGTTTAGATATTATTATTTTCTTCCTTAGTATAGCTTGGGGTGCTGATTTAAAACTGCTGCTTCTACCTCTAGTTTTGCCGTACTGTTATTGCTATTATGACGATATCAAATAATAATAATAATAATATGAATATTAATATTAATATTAATATTAATATTAATATTAATATTAATAATGAAAATTTGAATTACTATTGGTATGATAGATTATATATAATTTTAAGAAGTAGTCAAGCAGAACACTTTCTCTAAGCCACTCAGGTAAATATTGTCTCAGATCCTTCCTATAATAGTCTCTCTCTCTCTCTCTCTCTTTCTCTCTCTCTCCTCTCTCTCCTCTCTCTCTCTCTCTCTCTCTCATCTCTCTCTCTCTCTCTCTCTCTCTCTCTCTCTCTCTCATTTATCAACTTTACTCTCTTCTATCTTTTTATTCTTTTTTCTGTATTTTTTATTCCCTTTGCCTCAGTCTGATTCTTTCATTCTCTTTGTATCCATCATTCTGTCATTTATCTCTCTGTACATCTGTCTACGTGTTTATCTCCGTATCTGTCCCAAGTGTGTACGCTTGCGCTGTGGTGACGAGGATTAATTAGCACCATTCATGTAACGAGACAGGTAATTAAGAAAATAGATTAGCCAACACTACACCCTCCATCATAATTAGACAGGGCGCATCTCTGTAAACATACACAGGCAAGAATGTGTTGAGTTATATCTCCACTTAATTAGACGCTTCCAACTGGAATTACACATACGATATCAGTGTTGCATGCAAGTTAAATTGCAATGGAGAGTTTATAGCCATTTACAGTACTGCTGCAAGTAGTTGTCTTTTAGCTGTTTTTTTTTAATATTAATACTATTGGTGTCGCATCTGGAATTTCCATCGCTATTTATTTTGGAGTTGTGTCATCGCTGTTACTGTTACTACTGCTGCGGTGATAGCACGTAAGTACTTCTTCACGACTACTGCTACTACTTCAATACTTTTACTACACTACTACTACTACCATAACTACACTACTATTTATGCTGCTATTGCATTTGTCTAGTCACCATAACTCTATTGATTCTTTTTCGCAATATTGTGTTATGATGCCCAGACTTAACTGACTTTCCTTTTGAAGATTCCCGCGGTAGTTTTGATGAAAACTACCGCATAGTCCCTCAGATCCCTTCAACAGCTGCGTGAGCGTCCGCGAGGGAACATGGCAGATCACCCGCATAATTCATTGGAGTTGGAATAGGGCGTAACTTTACAAAGGTTTTTTACAAAGGTACCAGTTGATGATATTCTCGATTATCTTGCTCGAGAACTAATGAGCCACGTTTTACCTCTTTCTGCTGATATTATTGTCAATCTTGTTAATTGTGCATTAAAGAATGCAATTTTACCTTTAATAATGAGTATTATTTACAGACTTTTGGAATGGCAATGGGGAATCCTTTATCGCCATTGCTTTGAAACTTGTACATGGAATTCTTCGAAAAGAAATTTGTTTCAAAAATAACTCCTGGAATCATTCCATGGTTTAGATATGTTGATGATATCTTGTGTATATGGCCTTCAGATCTAAACACAGACGAATTTGTAGCCAAACTTAATGACCAAGTAACCTCTATAAAATTTACTATGGAGACTGAAATTGATAAATGTTTGCCTTTCTTAGATGTTCTTATTCATAGGGAAGATTCTTCACTAAAGTTTAGTGTTTACAGAAAACCTACGAATAATCTATCTTTTGTTCATTATTTTTCAGGGCATAGATACAATGTGAAAAAGTCAATTTTTTCTTCAATGTATCTAAGAGCTTTTAGAGTTGTGAGTCCAGAATTCTTAGACGAAGAGTTTAAGAATATTGATTCGATTGGTCTCATGCTTTGTTACCCACTGAGTTTTTTGGAAGTTTGCCGTAACAAAGCACGTCGTACATATTATAATAATATATGCAGTGAAAGAATTCGCCCAAAGAATGTGTTATGTTTACCATATTTCTCTGGGTTTGAGAATATTGCCAAGGCTTTGAAACTTTTTAACATACATGTAATGTTTAGCTACGAAAACACTGTTGGTAAGCTATTAGTTAGGAACAGCCCTCGTAGTGATAATTGTGTCATTTATAAAATACCTTGTAAAGACTGTAATAAGTTCTATGTTGGGCAAACATCTAAAGATTTGAAATGTAGAATATCGCAACATAAATACTCTGTAAGACAGGGCCAATTGTCTAATGCTCTGTTTGTTCATTTGTCAGAAGATGCTCACCGAATTGATTGGGAGATGGCTTCTTCAATAACAAATTGTAAAAGCACCTATAACAGAAACATAATTGAATCTGCTTTGATACAGATCACAAAAGAAAGTAATTTGAACATTAGCAGTGGTCTATATAACTTAGATCCATTTTTAATAGATCAATTAAAGGGCGATTTAAGTAGGATCATTGGAGCACATTTGTCTCACTAATTCATTGTATATATTTACAATTGTATGCTATAATTACCTTTACGGGTTATTCATGCCCGTGCCATCTCTTGGGTGACTTAATCGATTGTACCTCACCTCACTTTACCTTCTCTCCTGCCTATTTATGTCCAGCACTCGATCTGTAAAATTCACTCCTTCTGAAGATGTATTAATATACGAAAGTACTTAAGGAAATTCCTGTTTCATTTTTCCTCCGTGGTCTGACATTGTCATATATATATATATATATATATATATATATATATATATATATATATTATAATATATATATATATATATATATATATATATATATCAGTGATCCTATAAACATCACGATACAAGTAACTGATCACTACCTATCACCCGGTTAGCATGAATCACATAACATAACATAACTAAACAATCCGCAGTTTGTATTCATTTTCCAGCTCTGCTCCCAGCGAGTTTTTCCAGAGCATATTAACAAATATACATAGATTTATTTTTCATTTGATGCAAACAATTTCCCTGAATGTAATATACACAATATTTTTTATTTGTAAAGTTTCCAAATTTTTAATAAACTACTTGTTCCAATTGCAACAGGTTAGTATGACTGGGAATATTCCATACACGTTCGTCAAAATATTGAATTATTAACGAAGACACCGCGTCATGCATTGTATGAATGTAATAAAAAAGGTAAGAGCCAAAAAAAACAGGGCAATTCCTTTCATTGTACTCACAAAAAAAAAGCCAATTCCTTTTATTTTGAAAAAGCGGTGCAATTTCCAAAGTCAACGTGGCCACCGAGTGGGAATAAAAACAAAGGCTAAAACCTCGCTTGGCCTTTGTTCGCTGTGAAAGACGGTTGGCAGGGACGTTTTAATCTCCCAATCTCCCTTTCATTCGCTGGCGGGAAGACGGTGGCCAACAACCCCCCGGTTTTTCATGTTTTAAGTCCGAGGTGAAGCTGTGGGCGCTGCTCAACGAGGCTCTTCCGCTCTCATCCTTCTCTTCTACTTCTCATTCTTTCCGGCATTGCTTCAGGAAGGAGGAGGAGAAGAAGAAGGATCTTATCTCTCTCACCTCTTGTACTTGGAATTCTATTTTGAGTGTTTTTTTTCCTTCTTCTTTTACTCCAGATACTTCTTCTTTTCCTTCTTCTTTTACTCCAGATACTTCTTCTTTTCCATCTTCTTTGTCTTTCCTTCTTCTTTTACTCTAAATACTTCGTTTTTTCGGTTTTCTATGTTACTTTTCTTCTTTTCCTCTGCTTTCACTCCTGGTTTTTCCTGTTCTACTGGTGCTTTACGTCGTTTCTTTCACTCTATAGGACTTCTTTATTTCATTCTCCATCTCCTGCTTAGCTCCCTCCTTCTCATCATGCTCTTCCAGTTCAGAAATTACCTGTTTTGTTCCTTCAATTTTGTCCTCCTTTCTGATACTTCTTCCGCTACGTCTGTCTTCCTTTTCTCTTCCTCCGATCAGACCTCTCCACTATTCATCTGTGCCTCTTCCCCCTTTCTCTCCTTGTTGAGACTTCTCGGGATTAGAGTGAAAACCATGAAAAAGATTAAACAAAAAAGGAAGAGAGCAAGAAAGGAGTTCTCGTGATTTATCCTCTGTATTAAAAGTGTTTTTACTGCGCGTGATTTTGTCGTAGAGTGATTTATATATATAATATATATATATATATATATATATATATATATATATATATATATATATTATATACTATGCGTATATATATATATATATATATATATATATATACATTGCTATATATATATATATATATATATATATATATATATATATATATATATATATATATATAATATATATATGTATATAAACCGGCACCCGTCTCACACCGCAGGCCCTCCGAATTGCCGTGGCTCTCCGTCTCGCTGCCCCAATCCACACCGAATACAGGTGTATTTGCGGCGAGGCAGAGGCCGACAGATACGGACGGCATGGCCTTCTCTGCCAAAGGACAGGAGGATGGCATGCAAGACACGGTGAGGTCAATGACATTATTAAGAGAAGCCTTACCACAGCCGGTTGTCCAGCAGAGAGAGAGGCCAGTTACCTAATGTCCCGCAACTCTGATGAGCCTGTCGGTTGCCCAGACGGAATCATGGTGAACCCCTGGGAGAATGGTAGACAGTTGGTGTGGGACTACACTTGCGTTTCAACTTTAGCCAATACCTATGTTGACTTCAGTGCTACTCAAGCAGGAGGAGCTGCCAATCACCGGGAAGCGGCTAAGTCACGTAAATATAGAGACCTTGAGCACCACTACAATTTTGTCCCCATTGCATCAGAGACACTTGGTGCCTGGGTAAAAGTGCTGATAGCTTTTTGAAGGAGTTGGGGTCTAAGCTAATCGAATCAACTAGAGACCCTAGAGCTGCCAGTTTTCTTTTTCAGCGCCTTAGTGTGGCAATCCAGAGAGGAAATGCTCACTGTATCCATGGTTCCTGCCCACCATCTGAGGAGCTGGAGGAGCTATTCAACTTGTGACAAGCAGCATGTAGCAGTGGCCCTCCGCCTTGGTGCCCCAATTCCCACTGAATACAAGTGTATTTGCATCAGTGTGGAAGAAATCTAATATGGACTGCATGGTTTACACTGCTGGAGCTCCAATGGCTGGCTTGCGAGAGAACGAGGTCAATGACATCATCAAGAGGAGCCTCGTCTCAACTCAGTGCCCAGCGGAGAGAGAACCTCGCATCCTAGGGGACCAAAACCCGGATGACCCTCACTTCGCCCAGATGGCATCACAATATGGCCTGGAAAAGGGGAAAACAGCTGGTGGTGGACTACACATGTGTATCCATCCTGGCTGACACCTACATGTACTTCGGTGCTGATTAAGTAGGTGGGGGCGGCCATCCACAGAGAAATAGCAAAATCAGTCAAATACAGGCGAGTGGAAGGTCAATACACCTTTTTTCTCCATAGCGTGTGAGACGCATGGCCCCTGAGCTTACGGGATTTGTCAAAGAACTGGGTTCCAGGCTCATTGACATCACCAGAGACCTCAAGGCGGCCAGTTTCTTGTTTCAGCGCCTATAATCATTATTTGATGTAATAATAATATAATAATAATAATAATAATAATAATAATAATAATAATAATAATAAATAATGACAGCCAGTGGGAACTAAATGTCTCAGTTCCCACACATTTACGACAACTAATGAGCAGAGTTGCACCCATTCACCCATTATGATCCCCATTTATGAGGAACATATGAATTGTTTCATACCTCGCCATGCAGTGGGTAAACAAGCTCACTCTTAACACATATATCAAATATTTGAACACCATGATGCGTGCATAGATTGAATATATATTTCCACATATTAATTCATCGCGAGGTCGGTGCTTCTACGAGCCACCATGGTGTAATAAATGTCTGCCTCTTTCATAATAGGATCAGTATATATAGTAAATCAGTATTTTGTTTGTTTTCAAAATTTTCAGTTTTTTCTTAACGGACCAAATTATGCATTGCGTAACTCTGGTCCCCTCTAGTTGAGTCCTTGTGTTGTTCATGAGACCTCTACCCAGCACCTTGTGTAGTTCATGACACCTTTACTCCACACTGTGTGTAGTTTAGGACACCTTTACTCCACTCTGTGTGTAGTTTAGGACACCTTTACTCCACTCTGTGTGTAGTTTAGGACACCTTTACTCCACTCTGTGTGTAGTTCAGGACACCTTTACTCCACTCTGTGTGTAGTTCAGGACACCTTTACTCCACTCTGTGTGTAGTTCAGGACACCTTTACTCCACTCTGTGTGTAGTTCAGGACACCTTTACTCCACACTGTGTGTAGTTTAGGACACCTTTACTCCACTCTGTGTGTAGTTCAGGACACCTTTACTCCACACTGTGTGTAGTTCAGGTCACCTTTACTCCACACTGTGTGTAGTTCAGGACACCTCCAATCATTGCTTTGGAGAACTTAAAACACCTCCACCCAACACCTAGTGTAGCTCAGGGCACATCTAATCACCGCCTCCTTAGGTGTACAATTAATTTTTGTTTAATAAACACTTTATCATAATCTGAAGACATCTTTTCAATATTTTTTTTTTATCATTTTCTTATGGGCTTAAATTTTTAGGTCAAATTGAGTCGTAACAATCAGTCAGCTCAGAAGACCAGATAATTGGATTTGCAGGTTAATGAAAATTCCTGGAACTTTCTCAGATGCAATCTGAGTTATGACGAAAAGCACCACTAAATCAGATAAGTTTTATTTCAATGGCTTATGGTGATTACTGTGTAAGATTATCAATGCGATATATAGTGAGTTTATAAATATTGCCCGAAACGCTGTGCGTATTAGTGGCTTTTGGCATAGGATGTACTAGATCTACTTAGAAAGCCAACATTCTATTTGTAACTCATTTTGGATGTATGTACTTTTACCTGAATAAACATTATTATTATTATTATTTTATTATTATTATTATTATTATTATTATTATTATTATTATTATTATTATTATTATAGGATATATACTCACGTGCTGCTTTGTTGTTTTAAAGGAAAATACTGCACTGAAAGGCAGTAATAATGAGCATGATATATCAGTAATTAGATTTTCCGTTCATTGGGCATATTTAATTTACTAATCTAAATTACAAGCATTATTCAAGTAATTCTTTCCTCATGCCTTTAGTGATCACAAGCAAGTGGAGATCAAAACGAAATATATATGTAAACCCCTAAATGTGTTTGACAGGGAAAGAATAAATTTAAATGGGCAGCAGTGTATTGTCATGTAATTTTAATACAGGCAGAAAGACCTAATAGCACATTGGAAACCATAATTATAAGATTAAAATCAGGAGTAATCTCTTCTTACGGGAAGTAAAAGCAATTCTCTGCTCGAAAATTTCAAGTCATTTGTTGCAGTTCTGGTTCGTAGAAGAGAAGATCCGTCACGTCTCAAACGTAAGCTATTTTCTCTCTTTTAATGGAGCTGTCAATCACAGGTATTGGCAACACTACGACTCTGCCAGTCCTTGGCAGAGCTTCTTGCACAAAGCTGCCATCTCCGGGAGTCCTCTGGGGATACCTGGGGCAAAGGAACGTCTTTGAGGACCTGGGAACTTTAAGGCGTAAAGCAACTTGGTTGAACGTTAAGAATGGGGAGAATAGAGAGCTCATGGATACATTGACACATGCTTAAGAAGAGGATCTGTGTTTAAGGAACAGATGAGGTCACAAGAAACATGTGGACCGAGAAAGCTACCTGGATTTGGGGATCAATGGGACTTTTGACGACCATACGAAGGCTTTTTATGCCATAAGAGTTGCTCCAACTCATCTTGCGTTCAACTCATATACAACGCAAGACCCGAGGACTGTGGTACTTGAATGACAGGCTGAGATCACATTGTGAACAGAAAATGATACAAGCAAATGCTTGGGGAACGTTTGGAAGATGACAATAATATTTCGATGCCTTGTTTTTTGTTTGTATAGAAACGATACCACCTCTGGTGCGATTATAGGGACCCATAGCCTTGGAAAAGAGTATAAAAGGTATTCAGAGAAGACCTTGTAGATTTTCCCTGAACACTTAAGTATTTTATATACATAGAAATAATGGAGAATGTCTACTTGTGAGAGTTTGGTAGTTTCATTATATGTTAAATGAGTAATGGTGACTATCGGAAGTATAATAGGAGAGCTGGGGTCGTGGGAGTGTTTACATAAAGAAAGACACAGCCCCCAATGCTATCCATCATTGACAGGTACATATCTGTCTATCTATCGATAGATAGACAGATATGTACCTGTCTATCTAGCCATCATACTCTCTATCCATCTCACACACACACATTCTCCCCCTCCATCCTCCCCTGTCTGCACACACTGCCTCCATGTCTCCACACTCCACATTACCTGTCTCCACGCACTCCCTCCATGTCTCCACACCCCACCCACTTCCATCTTCAAATACCACTTTCCCCGTCTCCTCCACATCCCCTACTCCAGTCGCCCTTCCTTTAACCCCCCCCCCCGTCTCACTCTCACAACTCTCCCACTTCTCTGTCCACCCATTCCATTACCTCTTCACACACCCATCCCATTTCCTCCCCCTTGTCTCTCCCAGTTCACTGCGACCACCACTTCCTCTACACACTATCTTCATCACTGTATCTAACGTAAATGGGCTCGTGGCTGAATATTTCACACCCACAGACTTTATGAAAGAGAGGCATGGGGGCCAAGCTACCCCTCAAGGAGACACTGGGCCGAACTCCGACCCCCCCCCTTTGGCACTCCCGATAACATCATTATTAATCCTGCAATGTTTCCGTTATCTTGAGGTTATCTTGAGATGATTTTGGGAGCTTAGCGTTCCTGCGGTCCGGTCATCGACCCGGCCTTCTTTTTGTTACACACCCCAGGAAGCAGCCCGTAGCAGCTGTTTAACTCCCAGGTACCTATTTACTGCTTGGTGAACAGATGCATCTGGGTGAAAAAAACTCTGCCCATTTGTTTCCGCCTCCAGCGTGGATCGAACCCGGAACCTCATTACTACAAATCCGAAGCGCTGTCCACCCTTATAAGTTTAGTGAGGCTAGTCCCTAACATCTGGCCTTCAACCTCGAACAGACAGACAGACAGACAGACAGACAGACAGACAGACAGACAGACAGACAGACAGACATGCATTCTCTCTTATAGATAAATACAGTGGGATATGACCTTTGTTTGTGTTTGTAGTGATCCCTTGGCCATGAGGAAGAGGATATGCAAACTTAAGGGAGCGAAAATATATAAGAAGCTCTAACAAACAGACACACACATAGGGAGATCACAATTAATAACCCCTTGTCAACAAATATATATGAATCGCATAATTCCCTTTATATTACACCAAAATAGCCTCTACCCTCATGTACCATTCTCTCCTAATTTCACAGTATCTCTACTTGGTATCAGTCAGATTTATAGCAAACGTATTGAGAGGTTTATGCAAATTAGGCAGCAGCATCCTCAAGATTATACTTATAAATCTCTGGTAACGAGATTTGTAATGATGCTTCTAGTACATTTTGTTTTAAACTGCCGAGGTAAAAACTGATTGATGATCAAAGGGGGAATAATTCGATAATTCATTTATATCAATTCAAGGAGAGAACTTAAACAAAAATATAAAAAGTGTCACTACAAACGAAGAAAAAACATAAATTGACACCCAAGTAATGACAGAAACAACAGAACTAATGAACAAGACAGTTTAAGGTAACATGAATATGAGAAAGACCTAAATTTGTGTCTTTGTAATATATGGATGGCAATTGAGGATAGACTAAGAGCTGTGATATGAGGACAAGATAATATGAGGCATATGAGAACAAATTAACAGGAGCAATATGAGAGCTGACAAAGAACTTTACAAAGAAAACAAATCTAGGAGTTAGGAGTATGAGGGTGAACTAAGAGTTTCAGTAAGAGGGCAGAATAAGAGTTAGGATACAAGCGCAGACTCAGAGCTGATATATTAAGGCGGACTATAACCTATACTATGAGGACGGAGTGAAGTAATAGTCCCCAACTCGCTTCATGCAGGTCGGCGTTCAATCCCCGATCGTCCAAGTGGTTGGGCACAATTCCTTTCCCTCCGTCCCTACCCAAATCCTTATCCTGATACCTTCTAAGTGCTATACAGGCTTGGCGCTTTCCCTGATAATTCCATTCCCATTTCATCGAGGAAGTCGAACGCCGACCCTGTAAGATGTGAATCCATTGCTGAGCCGCCCAGGCCAAGTCAGTGGTCACGAAACTTTAAAGACATTACGGAAATTCGGAAATTAGCGAGAAACGTGTACAATCGTCTCGAATATGTCGACTTGAGTCCCCTTTTCCGTGAATGTTTTTTCGAGGATTGAAATATTGGGAACGTTGGAGTGGAAGAATTAAAGAATGGTGACCGTGGAGTTTGTTGAAGACGCTTCCACAGTGGAAGTTAAGAAACCTTTAAAAGATGATGACGATGTTGGCGGAGAGTATACTGGAAGAGTCCCTGCATGACGCCAGTTTGTGATGGGAAAGAAATAGGGGGAGAAAGAGGATTAGTGAGAGACAAACAGACAGACATAGAGACAGAGAGAGCAATGAACATTAATGAAACATCTTAACTGAAACTATATATATATAATATATATATATATATATAATTATATATATATATATATATATATATATATATATATATATATTATATATAAATATATATATATATGCTTTATTATGTATTTAAAGGTTACATGATATACATTGGTTGATACAAAGAGTGCTTAAAGGTTATGGATCTCTTGAAGCTCCTCCGCTTCCGGACAGGAACCGAGAATGCAGCAGGCGTTTTCCCTCTGGATTGCCACACTGAGGCGCTGAAACAAAAAAACTAGCAGCTCTTGGGTTTCTGGTGACGTCAATGAGCTTGGAGCCCAATTCCTTGAGAAATCCCAAGGCACTATTTCCCCAGGGGCCATGCGTCTCAGATGCTATTGAAACAAAGGTTTATCGACCTTCCAATCGCCTGTATTTGTCTGATTTTGCTATTTTTACGGAAATTCGACAATTTTTTTAATATATATATATATATATATATATATATAATATATATATATATATATATATATAATATATATATATATATATATATATATATATATATATATATATATATATATATATTTATTAAATATGACCGAAAAAGTAAGATTAATAATTCTAACACGAATTTTCTCAATTTTCCTTATGTTTGTTTTTACTGATGACCGTAAATGAAAAATCAATTCTCCAAAATTCATTCTTTATTTCTTAGTCTGACGCGACACTTGAACGCGTTTCGTAATAACTAATTACATTTTCAAAGACTTTTAGTTTTCACACACAACTATAACCTGAGAGCACTAAACAGTTCTTTACTATGCTATGATTTAAACAGCTTTCATCTTTCATTTTATACCCGCGTTTTGGGTGAGGTGATATGTTACAACAGTTTTTAATGAGGTGAACAAAACTTTCAACAAAGGACAGAACACGAAAACAATGGATATTAACTGGATATTAACTGGGTAAATTGAAGGTATGAATGGAAGTAACTGCGGAAGGGCCTATTGGCCCATATTTCTTGATGCTTCTATATTGGAGCGGGGTCTTGAAGTGGGTAGAATATAGTTGTGCATTAATTGACTGTTGATTGCTGGTGTTGACTTCTTGATGTGTAGTGCCTCGCAGATGTCAAGCCGCCTGCTATCGCTGTACCTATCGATGATTTCTGTGTTATTTGTTAAGATTTCTCTGGTGATGGTTTGGTTGTGGGAAGAGAGTATATGTTCCTTAATGGAGCCCTGTTGCTTATGCATCGTTAAACGCCTGGAAAGAGATGTTGTTGTCTTGCCTATATACTGAGTTTTTTGGGGCTTACAGTCCCCAAGTGGACATTTAAAGGCATAGACGACGTTTGTCTCTTTAGGGCGTTCTGCTCCGTGTCTGGAGAGTTTTTCATTAGTAGGCTGGCTGTTTTTTTGGTTTTATAGTAAATCGTTAGTTGTATCTTCTGATTTTTGTCTGTAGGGATAACATTTCTATTAACAATATCTTTCAGGACCCTTTCCTCCGTTTTATGAGCGGTGGAGAAGAAGTTCCTGTAAAATATTGAATATTATATCTTATTTT
>WNGS01082008.1:0-10534 GCA_020271785.1 Procambarus virginalis
CTTATATTATATATATATATATATATATATATATATATATATATATTATATATATATATATATATATATATATTATATATATAATATATGCAAACAAGCCTGAATGGTCCCCAGGACTAGATACAACTGAAAACTCACACCCCAGAAGTGACTCGAACCCATACTCCCAGGAGCAACGCAACTGGTATGTACAGGGATGCCTTAAACCACTTGACCATCACGACCGGACATAAGGAAGTGATAGCCGAGCTATATGAACCACTTCCCCGCCGGCACCTGGATGGTTATCTTGGGCATAGCATTTTATCAAATCACCTCATTTTTTGGGGCAACACGTGAGGAACACAAATGCAAACAAGCCTGAATGGTCCCCAGGACTAGATACAACTGAAAACTCACACCCCAGAAGTGACTCGAACCCATACTCCCAGGAGCAACGCAACTGGTATGTACAGGGATGCCTTAAACCACTTGACCATCACGACCGGACATAAGGAAGTGATAGCCGAGCTATATGAACCACTTCCCCGCCGGCACCTGGATGGTTATCTTGGGCATAGCATTTTATCAAATCACCTCATTTTTTGGGGCAACACGTGAGGAACACAAATGCAAACAAGCCTGAATGGTCCCCAGGACTAGATACAACTGAAAACTCACACCCCAGAAGTGACTCGAACCCATACTCCCAGGAGCAACGCAACTGGTATGTACAGGGACGCCTTAAACCACTTGACCATCACGACCGGACATAAGGAAGTGATAGCCGAGCTATATGAACCACTTCCCCGCCGGCACCTGGATGGTTATCTTGGGCATAGCATTTTATCAAATCACCTCATTTTTTGGGGCAACACGTGAGGAACACAAATGCAAACAAGCCTGAATGGTCCCCAGGACTAGATACAACTGAAAACTCACACCCCAGAAGTGACTCGAACCCATACTCCCA
Source organism: Procambarus virginalis (assembly GCA_020271785.1). Lineage (NCBI taxonomy): Eukaryota > Metazoa > Arthropoda > Malacostraca > Decapoda > Cambaridae > Procambarus > Procambarus virginalis. Next base: position 953 of record WNGS01082008.1, read on the forward strand.
GGAGCAACGCAACTGGTATGTACAGGGATGCCTTAAACCACTTGACCATCACGACCGGACATAAGGAAGTGATAGCCGAGCTATATGAACCACTTCCCCGCCGGCACCTGGATGGTTATCTTGGGCATAGCATTTTATCAAATCACCTCATTTTTTGGGGCAACACGTGAGGAACACAAATGCAAACAAGCCTGAATGGTCCCCAGGACTAGATACAACTGAAAACTCACACCCCAGAAGTGACTCGAACCCATACTCCCAGGAGCAACGCAACTGGTATGTACAGGGATGCCTTAAACCACTTGACCATCACGACCGGACATAAGGAAGTGATAGCCGAGCTATATGAACCACTTCCCCGCCGGCACCTGGATGGTTATCTTGGGCATAGCATTTTATCAAATCACCTCATTTTTTGGGGCAACACGTGAGGAACACAAATGCAAACAAGCCTGAATGGTCCCCAGGACTAGATACAACTGAAAACTCACACCCCAGAAGTGACTCGAACCCATACTCCCAGGAGCAACGCAACTGGTATGTACAGGGATGCCTTAAACCACTTGACCATCACGACCGGACATAAGGAAGTGATAGCCGAGCTATATGAACCACTTCCCCGCCGGCACCTGGATGGTTATCTTGGGCATAGCATTTTATCAAATCACCTCATTTTTTGGGGCAACACGTGAGGAACACAAATGCAAACAAGCCTGAATGGTCCCCAGGACTAGATACAACTGAAAACTCACACCCCAGAAGTGACTCGAACCCATACTCCCAGGAGCAACGCAACTGGTATGTACAGGGATGCCTTAAACCACTTGACCATCACGACCGGACATAAGGAAGTGATAGCCGAGCTATATGAACCACTTCCCCGCCGGCACCTGGATGGTTATCTTGGGCATAGCATTTTATCAAATCACCTCATTTTTTGGGGCAACACGTGAGGAACACAAATGCAAACAAGCCTGAATGGTCCCCAGGACTAGATACAACTGAAAACTCACACCCCAGAAGTGACTCGAACCCATACTCCCAGGAGCAACGCAACTGGTATGTACAGGGATGCCTTAAACCACTTGACCATCACGACCGGACATAAGGAAGTGATAGCCGAGCTATATGAACCACTTCCCCGCCGGCACCTGGATGGTTATCTTGGGCATAGCATTTTATCAAATCACCTCATTTTTTGGGGCAACACGTGAGGAACACAAATGCAAACAAGCCTGAATGGTCCCCAGGACTAGATACAACTGAAAACTCACACCCCAGAAGTGACTCGAACCCATACTCCCAGGAGCAACGCAACTGGTATGTACAGGGATGCCTTAAACCACTTGACCATCACGACCGGACATAAGGAAGTGATAGCCGAGGCTATATGAACCACTTCCCCGCCGGCACCTGGATGGTTATCTTGGGCATAGCATTTTATCAAATCACCTCATTTTTTGGGGCAACACGTGAGGAACACAAATGCAAACAAGCCTGAATGGTCCCCAGGACTAGATACAACTGAAAACTCACACCCCAGAAGTGACTCGAACCCATACTCCCAGGAGCAACGCAACTGGTATGTACAGGATGCCTTAAACCACTTGACCATCACGACCGGACATAAGGAAGTGATAGCCACATTATTATATCTACCTCGGGGGTCACACATGGCCAGGGTCACAATTCTCTTGCCCTGCCGACAATCTCGCATCACGTGATCCAATCCGTTACAGTTGTAACATCTCACCTGGGAAAAGTTTCTTCTATATGTACCAGAGTGGTTCTGACTCTGTCCACTCGCATGAGAGTTCCTCGGGCCAGGTACACTACTTGCACTCTGTGGAGCTTTACTGGACTCTTGATTTCTGGATAATGATTTGTCTCTCGTTTAGCTCCTTCATCTTCACTTTCAGACGAAGTGCGCGACCTACTCTTCTGAGTTTTAGGGTACTTACGTTTATCTGCCCATTTATCAAAATTCTTCTCACCCCAGACTCTTCTGGGTCTTTCGTAATTTCTTCCTCCCCAGGCTCCACTGGGTCTGCCATTGCTGCGTCTCGCCTCGCTTCTTACTCTGTTCTCCCTCAAGCTCTTATATGCTTCCGTAATCATGTCCGCCCTATCTGCGGCATCTCTCACCTCCTTTATCCCTGCTTCTTGGATCTTGAACTTTGTTTCGGGATGCATCATCTCCAAGAACTTCTCCATGACCATCAATTGCTTCAGGTCAGCGTAAGATCCAACTCCAGCAGCTTCAATCCACTTCTGGAATCGTCTTTCCAGATCCCTTGCTGTCTCAGCAAACGTACATGCTCCCACTTTGATCATCTCTCTGAAACGCTTCCTATAAGCTTCTGGGGTTAACTGGAACGAGCGCAATATGCTGCTCTTTACTGTGGCATAATCCTGGCACTCTTCTAGAGACAATTGGGTGTAAGCCTCTCTGGCTGCACCGGTCAATCTTAACTGGACCAGCTGGGCCCATTCCTCCTGTGGCCATTCCTTGATGCTGGCCACCTTCTCAAAGTGCTCGAAAAAGCTCTCTGCCTCTTCTGGAACAAACAAGGGAATGTCCTTCTCCCTAACCCTAACATCTGGTGAGCGTGATACCTGGGTGGTGCTCTCTGGCAACCCATGTTCGATCCTTTGCTCAGCCAAGGTTCTATTCGCTTCTATTTGCATTTGTTTTGTTCTCTCTTTTTCGACCTTAGTCTTTTCTCCTTTTCTTTCTCCTGTTCCAACTCCAGTTCCCTTACTCTGGTTTTCTCTTTTTCTTTTTCCTGTTCCAACTCCAGTTCCCTTACTCTGGTTTTCTCTTTTTCTTTTTCCTGTTCCAACTCCAGTTCCCTTACTCTGGTTTTCTCTTTTTCTACTTCCAGCCTGGTTTTCTCTTTTTCTACTTCCAGCCTGGTTTTCTCTTTTTCTTTCTCGGCTTCATTTTTCATCTGGAGTTCTAACTTCATCTTTTCCAGCTGGAACTGTCTCTCCTCACGCTGCATCTGGAGCTCTAACTGGAATCTCTCCAAGCTCCTATTGCGGCTACTCCTGCTACTGCGGCTACTCTTGCTGCTCCTACTCGATCCCTGGGATCTCACTTCATCCAGCCCATCATCCTCCTTTCCACTTTCAGCTCCTCTCTGGGCTCCTAGCTCTGCCGCTTCGCTTTTGGCTCTTAACTGCCTAAGGATCTCATCCTTCATCCCAGCCACTTTAGATGCTTTCAACCTAAAGCCACACTTTTCTGCTATCTGTTTTAATTGATCCCTCGTGCAACCTTCCAAGTCCTCAGGCTTGCCTGATTCCACAAATGCTTGCACCTTATCCATCTTGTCCTGTGAGTCTTCCCAAGAGAGAGAATATACACCTGCGGTCACACAGTTTATCTATTTCAGCAAGGGTGTACAAATCCACTCTTGGACAGGGTGTGGGTGTGTCAGTTCACTCTCCCGGACAGGCCCCCAATTTTGTCGCGGTGGTGGATTTGGTGGTGCTACCGCTGACGAACCACCCAACCCACAACTCGACAAATGCTCATATTTCACTAAGAGATCACACTAGGCACTTGTGGCCCTTGGAGAGGGGCTCAACGTCACACGTTTAGGGGATGCGGCTCCAACACGCAGCCTTGTTGTCACGTGCACACACCCACTCGAGCCGCTGTGACTCCCCACTCTCTCCTTATGGAATATGACCTCCTCAATCCCCTTTGTCTTACTAGACTTCTGTCTTACCCTGTCCACAGCAGTGGTTCCTGTTTCTTGCTCTCTCTCTCTCTCCTTCTTTACTATTTCCTGGGAAGCCTCACTGGGACAAGTGCAAACACCAGCAAATTTGAATACATTTACTGGACGAAGTACATAACAATACACGCATACATATAATAATAATGATGAATCCTATACTCTGTACTATTATAATCAGGTTGCACTCCAACACCATCAGAACTCTATCCTCAGCTTGCTAAGTGGTATCCTATCTCTTGGTATTATCAACCTCCTCAAGTAGATTAAGTCTTACAATATAATGTCACACTACCATCAAGAGAATGTATACATATATATATACCTATAAACACATATAAGGCAAATCAGCATTTGAAAGCAATAACATACATATGTATATATCAGTATAAATGATCCGTGCCACACAACGAATCAATCGACCATTCTATCAGTCTTAGAATACATATATATCTGTAGGTACTCCTGCCTACGTCTGTAGCTCTAAACTTCAATATACACCTCTTGGCACATAAATGGCAAACGATCACTCACCTCTCACTGCGTCGTTCACGCTAATGACAAACACTCTCACCTCCATACAAGTGATCAGTTAGAACTATTTCACTACCCTGACAACTTCAGGTTCCTCAGGGCTTAAACACCAGGATCCTCTGCAGCTCCTCCAGGCTGCTACCATGAAGATTCCTTGAACAACTATGGTGCCTCCCTACTCCTACTAGGGTCATCCACAGCTCTCCTGGCTGCTGCACCATAAATTTCCTCGAATAACTGTGGCACTTCACCACCTCTGCAGAAGCACGTGACACTCCTCCTCACTGCTTCTTCATAGCTCGGGGTCCTCTCCTCCCCTGCCTTGGAGTCTCATCAACCACTCCCTCTGTGCTGGCTTCCAAGTCCTCAGCAGCTTCTTCCCCAAAGACAAACCTGCAACCCATTTGCATTCCAATAAATTGTTTCCCTTTTTAACACATAAACAAAATTAATCATACAACATCTTTGTCTCCAATCTCTATCTGTCCTCTACATTTAATGAGAGTGGACTCCCCCGTGGGCGAGTCCATGCGCCACCTCGCTGGGCGAGCCTCACTCACGCCGGGAGGGGCCTCCTCCCTCAGGAGCCGGGCGCCTTCAGTTGCCCGCCAGCGCTCAGAGAAGATGGACGTCGCTCCGCGCTCCTCCCACTTCACTCTCTTATTTTAGGCTCTCTGCCATACCAAAACATGTCTAACTTGTAAATAAACATTGCTACTGTCGCTGGGCACACGACCAACTACAAGCAAACACTATGAACAGGCTTAAATCGGGCTTACCACAGATTATCTGGTCGAGGGCGCTTCTCCCTCTGACAACGTCTGACCAGGGCGCTTGTCACAGCCCACAAAACTGTCACTGGGCGGCTTAATACTCTCTCCTCGCCGTCCAGGACTTGAGACCACAACGTCTTCAGCTCGATTCAACAGCTGGAACGTCTGCACCTTCTCTTCTCTTGGAGATAATATTACTAGGGGTTCCCTCCTGGCGGGAGCTCGTCAAAGCGCGGCTCCTCCCCTGCGATGTCTGGCCTCAAGTGAGGTCATCGCCCTCCACAAGCGAGCCTCACGCCTCCAGTAACTTGTCCACATCTTCCAACAAGTCATTTATCTGTTTTTCTAGTCCATTGCCCATAATCTCAAACTTTTATATAAATGCAACACACTATTTTACATCTGTGTTATCGCCTCTATAATTCCTGGACCTTCCAGTTAGGTCAGGCTTGCTGAATAACTCTCAAGGGGGAGACTCGTTTCTCCAGCAGGCTGAGATCATAACAGGAAACAGCCCGTAACAGGTGTCTAACGCCCAGGTACCTATTTACTGCTAGGTAACAGGGGCATCAGAATGATAGAAACTCAGCTGATTTCCGTTTGTGTCATCGCCGGGGGATCGAAAGAGCTAGGATTTCGAGTCGAGAGCGACGTCCACTCAGCTATAAAGGCCTCTAGTTTGTGTATTGGTGTAAAAGATAATTTGGGAGAGGTTAAGTGAAATGAATGATGTTTAGTGGCCTTATATGCCTTGGAGGGGAGAGGGGTTGGCAGTTATGAATTTAAATTGTTAATTTTTTAAGATAGGATATATATGCAAAAGTCGTTGCGAGATATAGTAAGAAAAGTGTATCTGACTGAGGTTAGGTACTGTGTGATTGACTTGTATGTTAGGAAAATGAATACTTATTAGAAACTTAGACGATTTTTAGAAATATTTCTTTGGAAATTATTGTGTAAAAAGCCTATGGTTACCGTACCTTAAACAAATACACGTTAGCACAATTAGTCCACGGGATTCAGAGAGAGTTAGAGTGAACAGCGAAATAGTAACAAAAAATGTGACAATGAGGGGAAACTATGTCTTGCAAACGTATAAATGTTAACTATATGAATTACAGTAACACTAATCGCGCGCACACGTACATATGTCAATCAACTTACATAAATAAACATTCACTAATATGTACCTTTAATTGAATTGGTAGCGGGTGATAAGAATAATAAATAATTATTCCTAAATCCTTTAGCTAAGGTAAACACTGACCAACCAATGTCCGTTCCCTACCCCATACTATTCCCTCTACAATATACATTAATTTGGTAATAATACACCTTAATAAAATATTAATAAATAAATTTAAAATTAAATCTGTGTAAGGCCACAGCCTCCAGCATGTGGCCTCATTAAATAGATAGACATTCGCTTTATATATATATATATATATATATATATTATATATATATATATATATATATATATATATATATATATATATATATATAACTGAAAACTCACACCCCAGAAGTGACGAGTCACTTCTGGGGTGTGAGTTTTCAGTTGTATCTAGTCCTGGGGACCATTCAGGCTTGTTTGCATATATATATATATATATATATATATATATATATATATATATATATATATATATATATATATATATATATATATATATATATATATATATATTAAGTTTGTGAGGGTACCACCTCTGGTGCCAATGTGGGGACCCATAGCCTCGGAGAAGAAAATAAAACGTATTCAGAGGAGACCTTGTGGTTTCTCACTGAACACTAATATTTTCTTCTCCTACCACCCCATTCTTTTGTATGTACACATATATATTGCTTTATTTGAACTGTGTTACAAAAAAGGAGTTACATATAGGTTACAAAGATGGTTATCATAGGTTGTCGAGTTCCTCCAGCTCCTCAGATGGCGGGCAGGAACCCTGGATGCAGTGCGCATTTCCCCTCTGTATCGCCACGCTGAGGCGCTGGAAAAGAAAGCTGGCAGCTCTAGGGTCCCTTGTTGTTTCAATGAGCCTAGAACCCAGTTCCTTCAAAAAACTGGTAGCACTTTTACCCCAGGCGCCGAGTGTCTCAGAAGCAATGGGGACAAAATTGTAGTGGTGATCAAGTTCTCTATACTTACGGGATTTGGCTGCTTCCCTGTGGGTGGCAGCGCCACCTGGTTGTGCAACACTGAGGTCAATGTAGGTGTTAGCCAGGGTTGATACGCACGTGTAGTCCCATACCAACTGCTTGCCATTCTTCCAGGGGTTCACTGTGATACCATCCGGGCGACCAATAAGAGCATCAGAGTTACGGGGCGTTAGGTAACGAGGCTCTCTCTCGGCTGGGCATCCAGCTGTGGTGAGGCTCCTCTTGATGATGTCGTTAACTTCACTGTGCCTCGAGTGCCATCCTCCCGTGCTTTGGCAGAGTAGGCCATGGTGGCCGTACCTGTCAGCCACCACCTCGCCGCAAATACACCTATATCTGGTGTGGATTGGGGCAGCAAGGCGGAGGGCCACAGCAATTCGGAGGGCGTGTGGTGTGAGACGCGTGCCAGTTGCCGACATTGGGGTTGCTAACAGGAAATCCCCTGCATGAGGGGCTGCTACTGCTGTGAGGCGAGCAATGTCGTGCTGTGTTGATGCAGCACCCAGGCACTCTGCAGCAACTTTGTCTACAATGGGGCCATCCCAGCTGGATTGCCTGTGGGCTTTTGGGGATGGTGGTTGAGGTGATGGGCCTGCACGAGAGGCCCACTCTGTGGCACAGCGTGTAAAATTGGGATCATGTACACCTGCCAGCTGATGTAAGTGGGCAGGTAGAATTTCCTTCACAAGGTCGTCGGATGCTGATAAGGAGGACAGGAAGGCTGGAACAGCGATTTGCGTTGCTGTTCGAACTCCGAGGCCCCCAAGTCTTACGGGAAGAGAGGCTTGTTTCCACTGCAGGTCATCAAAAGAGAGGTTAAGGGCTTTTTCTAGCATTGATTTCAGTAACCGGTCATACTCACTTAGTTTTTGGCTACTGTAAGATGGTGAACACCTCAGAAAGTAGGTTAACCTGGGAGGGACAGACATCTGGTGATGAGGTAGAGTGCATCATGAGCATCAATATCCTCAATCCTCCCATCCATCCTCTTAAGGTCGGGGATTTTCTTATCAAGGACCTCATCGATGGCTTTCAACCCCAGGGGAGCTCCTAGGAGTGTGCTGTCTTCAGGTTTAGTTTTATGGATGTTTGGCAGAAGACCCTCTATTCTCTCTACGATGCCCCTGGTTTGGAACAATAGAATGATTATTTTCACATTTAGAAGGGTTCAGGGTGAGGCCTAAAAACTGCACCTATGCTCCTGGATTTTTCTATTTCCTCCAGGAGGGAGTCTTGGGAACCTCGCTAGGGTACCATCATCCAAAACCACGATGTTAAGCTCGCTGGGACAGGTACCCTCTGTGACTTGTTTGATGACTAAGCAGAAAAGGAGGAGGAGCAAGGGGGTCACACCTGTTGACGCCTTCGCCTCGCGAGTCAATTTCATGTTCGCCAAAAAGTAGCTTAAGTCCATACTGTAGCTAGATCGATGACGAAAGGGACAAATAGAGGAGAAGGGAAATGACTATGAACCGCACGGAGTACAGCATCCCTCTGCACCAAATTAAGGCGTTATTTTAAATCTTGCTTGATAAGGGCCTTTTCGTCTGTGATCTTGGCGATGAAGGCTCGAGCTGCATGGGCTGCCGCCTCTACACCCTTGTGGAATGCCAAACCCAACGCTGTTTTGGCTTCAGCATTTGGACTCGCTGCATCAACTAACTGTTCTTGGCGGCTGCCTTTGCGACGAGGACGCCGATGAGAGAATTTGCCCCACAGCTATGGCCCTGATCCCCACATCCTTATTCTTTAGAGCACAGAGGGATGATCCAAAAAAAAATAGGTCTTATGGACGGTGGTATGTTGCCAGCTAGACATGTGTTGGTTGAATCTGGTTAGTTCCACCAAGAGGTTCTTTGCAATGTCACCCAGTGCAGGGTTGAGCATTTGCTTGAGGTGGTGGGTTTTAGTCCTGTGAACTCCACCTAGCTGATCCTGTTGGGAAGGGACATGGCTGCTTTATGTACCTACAGATTCAGCCACCCAGATGAGGTTCTGCTCCGGTAGCCCCCCCTTGTACAATGTCGTCCCACTCGGAGCCCTGGCAGGGTGTTTCTCCCCTTAGGGCTTGAGCTGTTGCGGCATCTCTATCGGCAATTGAGTCCTCACTGGTGATAGACTCTTATTGCGCCAATAGTGTTTCCTTCTTCTATTTTCTTGGTGACTGATGTTCTGATTTTGATGTCTCGGATATGTGCACTGTTGCTCCTCTGCCTGCCGTGGGGTGTTTCTCGCGCGAGTGGGAAGGCGCACCTGAGTTGTCCTCCCTGGGAAAATCATTTATAGCTTTGATGATTGAGGCAGCTAAGGCTTTGTCTCTCCTTGCAGGGGTGGCTAGACATATGTTGCCAAACAGTAGGAGG
>WNGS01082009.1:0-10062 GCA_020271785.1 Procambarus virginalis
AAATCGAAGCTTGAGCCATATTTTGGAGCAAAATTCTGGCTCTGGCACGTATTCGCAGTTTGAAATTACGAAATTTTATACCAAAATGATGCCATATACTGAGAGCAGCGATGGGTCACATTTTGCCCAACCCCACCATCGCAGTTTTCAAAATATCCCAAAATCCAAATCGAACCTTGAGCCATATTTTGGAGCAAAATTTTGGCTCTCTGCACGTATTCGCAGTTTGAAATTACGACATTTTATACCGAAAATATGCAAATTACTGAAAGCAGGATGGATCACTTTTTTCCCAACCCTCCCTGCTGTTTTCAAAATATCCCAAACATCCCAAATTCGTCGCTTCTGCAATATTTTGGAGCCAAATTCGGCTCTCTGCACGTATTCGCAGTTTGAAATAACAAATTTTATACCGAAAATATGCAAATACTGATCGCAGCGATGGGTCACATTTTGCCCAAACCCCCCTGCAGTTTTAAAATATATCACAATCATCCCAAATTCGACCCTTGAGCCATGTTTTGAGCCAAATTTTGGCTCTCTGCACGTATTCGCTGTTTGAAATTACGACTTTTTATACCGAAAATATGCCAATTACTTCAAGCGGCGATGGATCGCATTTAGCCCAAAACCTCCCTGCAGTTTTCAAATTATCCCAAACATCCCAAGTTCGACGCTTGAGCCATATTTTGGAGCCAAATTCTGGCTCTCCGCACGTATTCGCAGTTTGAAATTGCGAATTTTTATACCGAAAATATGTCAATTACTGAGAGCGGCGATGGGTCATGTTTTGCCCAAACCCCCGCTGCAATTTTCAAAATATCCCAAACATTCCAAATTCTAAGATTGAACCATAATTTGGAGCTAAATTCTGGCTCTCTGCATTTATTCGCAGTTTGATATTACGAATCTATACCGTAATATTACATATTTATATTACATATATTACATATTTATATTACATATTTATACCGTAAATATGCCAATTACTGAGAGCAGCGATGGGTCGCATTTTGCCCAAACCCCCCTACACTTTTAAAATATATCAGAAACATCCCAAATTTGACCCTTGAGCCATATTTTGGAGCCAAATTCTGGCTCTTAGCACGTATTCGCAGTTTGAAATTACGATTTTTTATACCGAAAATATGCCAATTACTGAGAGCGGCGATGGGTCACATTTTGCCCAAACACCCCTGCAGTTTTCAAAATGTCCGAAACATCTCAAATTCGACCCTTGAACCATATTTTGGATCCAAGTTCTGGCTCTCTGCACGTATTCGCAATTTGAAATTACGATTTTTTATACCGAAATTATGCCAATTACTGAAAGCAGCGATGGATCGCATTTTGCCCAAACCCTCCCTGCTGTTTTCAATATATCCCAAACATCCGAAATTCGACGCTTGAGCCATATTTTGGAGCCAAATTCATGCTCTCTGCACGTATTCGCAGTTTGAAATTACGACTTTTTAAAACCGAAAATATGCCAATTACTGAGAGTGGTGATGGGTCACAAACATGATTAAAAACGTGGGAAATACGACTATATAGTCCATTATTCGTTTAAATCACATAAATCAATGTGTTTTCATTAGAATTAACTAAAATGTTCCAGATTTTCCTTGTATGTTACAGAAAGAAGATGTTCTGCAAAAACAGCTCAAATGCGGCTGAAACGTCGAACATTGCAATAAAATCAGGGTTTCTCTCCTTGGATACGGATTGTCAGTTTATTGTTAATAATTCATTACATATGCGACAACTCTGATGTATACGCGTAATTAATTGCAAATTCACATTAAATACATTATTTTCAATCAACCATTCGTACCTCGTTAAATTAGCGAGTAAGATATGATTAGGAGAGAAACCCTGTTTTATTGCATATTTCGACGTTTCAGCGGATTAGAGCGGTTTAGCTGTATCAGACAAGTTGCCGTTCCCTCCTCCGCATCAGCTCTAATGCGGCTGAAACGTCGCAACATGCAATAAAACAGGGTTTCTCTCATGATCAATATATTACTCTCTATTTTAACGAGGTACGATTGGTTGATTGAATATATGTAGTGAATTCGTTTCACTACATGCGAGAGCGGGGGCTTACTCCCCGCCGTTTACCCGTTGGAGCTTTCTCTGTGCCAAACATTGCGGAGACTGGAGGAGGTCCAAAGGGTAAACGGCGGGAGTAAGGCCCCCCACTCTCGCATGTAGTGAACGAATTCACTACATATACGATATATATGATGCAATCTCGTATTTGTATCTCGGTAAAGTAGCGAGTAGGACATTGATTAGGAGAGAAACCTTGTTTTTATTGCATATTTCGACGTTTCAGCCGCATTAGAGCTGTTTTAGCTCTAATAAGACTCCGCATCAGCTCTAATGCGGCTGTAACGTCGAAATATGCAATAAAAACAGGGTTTCTCTCCTAATCAATATCTTACTCGCTATGTAACCAAGTACGAAAGGTTGATTTAAATAATGTATTTAATATGAATTTGCAATTATTACGCGTATAGATCAGATTTGTCGCATATGTAATAATTAATAACAATATACTAACAATCCGCATCCAAGGAGAGAAACCCTGATTTTTCCATATTTCGACGTTTCAGCCGCATTAGAGCTGTTTTTGCAGCTTTCTGTAACATACACGGAAAATCTGGAACATTTTAGTTAATTCTAATGAAAACACATTGATTTGTGTGATTTGAATGAATAATTGACTATCTCGTCGTATTTCCACCGTTTTTAAGGATTGCCAGTTTATTGTTATTAATTCATTACATATGCGACAAATCTATCTCGTCGTTTTTCCACTTTTTAAGGATTGCCAGTTTATTGTTATTAAGTCATTACATATGCGACAAATCTGATGTATACGCGTAACTAATTGCAAATTCACATTAAATACATTATTTTCAATCAACCGTTCGTACCTCGATACAATAGCGACTATGATATTGATTAGGAGAGAAACCCTGTTTTTTTTGCATATTTCGACGTTTCAGCCGCATTTGAGCTGATGCTCAGGAGGCAACGGCAACTTGTTTGATTAGAGCTAAAACAGCTCTAATACGGCTGAAACGTCGAAATATGCAATAAAAACAAGGCTTCTCTCCTAATCAACGTCCTACTCGCTACTTTACTGAGATACAAATGGCTGATTGAAAATAATGTTTTTAATGTGCATTTGCAATTAAATACGAGTTTGCATCATATATATCGTATATGTAGTCAATTCGTTCTCTACATGTGAGAGCGGTGGCTTACTCCCGCTGTTGATCCGTTGAACCTCCTCCAGTCTCCTGCAATGTTACTGGCACAGAGAAAGCTCCAACGGGTAAACGGCGTGAGTAAGCCGCCGCTCTCGCATGTAGTGAACGAATTCACTACATATATTCAATCAAACAAACGTACCTCGTTAAAATAGCGAGTAATATATTGATCATTAGAGAAACCCTGTTTTTATTGCATATTTCTACGTTTCAGCCGCATTAGAGCTGATGCGGAGGAGGCAACGGCAACTTGTCTCATTTGAGCTAAAACCGCTCTAATCTGGCTGATACGTCAAAATATGCAATAGAAACAAGGTTTCTCTCCTAATCAATATCTTACTCGTTAATTTAACGAGGTACGAATGGTTGATTGAAAATAATGTATTTAATGTGCATTTGCAATTAAATACGAGTTTGCATCATATATATCGTATATGTAGTCAATTCGTTCTCTACATGCGAGAGTGGGGGCTTACTCCCGCAGTTGACCCGTTGAACCTCCTCCAGTCACTGGCAATGTTCTGGAACAGAGAAAGCTCCAACGGGTAAACGGCGTGAGTAAGCCCCCGCTCTCGCATGTAGTGAACGAATTCACTACATATATTCAATCAAACAAACGTACCTCGTTAAAATAGCGAGTAATATATTGATCATGAGAGAAACCCTGTTTTTATTGCATATTTCGACGTTTCAGCCGCATTAGAGCTGATGCGGAGGAGGCAACGGCTACTTGTCTGATTAGAGCTAAAACCGCTCTAATCTGGCTGAAACGTTGAAATATGCAATAAAAACAAGGTTTCTCTCCTAATCAATATCTTACTCGTTAATTTCACGAGGTACGAAAGGTTGATTGAAAATAATGTATTTAATGTGAATTTGCAATTAATTACGCGAAGACATCAGATTTGTCGCATATGTAAAGAATTAATAACAAAAATCTGACAATCCGTATCCAAGGAGAGAAACCCTGATTTTATTGCATATTTCGACGTTTCAGCCGCATTAGAGCTGGTTTTGCAGTACATCTTCTTTCTGAAACATACACGGAAAATCTGGAACATTTCATTTAATTCTAATGAAAACACATTGATTTTTGTGATTCGAACGAATAATGGACTATCTCGTCGTTTTTCCCACGTTTTTAAGGATTGCCAGTTTATTGTTATTAATTCATTACATATGCGACAAATCTGATGTATACGAGTAATTAATTGCCAATTCACATTAACCATCTGTACCTCGTTACAATAGCGACTAAGTTATTAATTAGGAGAGAAACCCTGTTTTTATTGCATATTTCGACGTTTCAGTCGCATTAGAGCTGATGCGGAGGAGGCAACGGCAACTTGTCTGATTAGAGCTAAAACAGCTCTAATGCGGCTGAAACGTCGAAATATGCAATAAAAACAAGGTTTCTCTCCTAATCAATGTCCTACTCGCTACTTTGCCGAGATACAAATGGTTGATTGAAAATAATGTATTTATTGTGAATTTGCAATTAATTACGCGTATACATCAGGTTTGTTGCATATGTAATGAATTAATAACAATAAACTGGCAATCCTTAAAAATGTGGGAAAAACGACGAGATAGTCCATTATTCGTTCAAATCACACAAATCAATGTGTTTTCATTAGAATTAACTAAAATGTTCCAGATTTTCCGTGTATGTTACAGAAAGAAGATGTACTGCAAAAAGAGCTCAAATGTGGCTGAAACGTCGAAATATGCTATAGTAAGATATATAATCAATATCTTACTCGCTATTGTAACGAGGTACGAATGGTTGATTTAAATAAAGTATTTAATGTGAATTTGCAATTAATTACGCGTATACATCAGATTTGTCGCATATGTAATGAATTAATAACAATAAACTGACAATTCGTATCCAATGAGAGAAATCCTGATTTTATTGCATATTTCGACGTTTCAGCCGCATTAGAGCTGTTTTTGCAGCTTTCTGTAACAAAAATAATCTTCTTTCTGTAACATACACGGAAAATCTGGAAAATTTTAGTTAATTCTAATGAAAACACATTGATTTGTGTGATTTGAACGAATAATGAACTATCTCGTCGTATTTCCCACGTTTCTAAGGATTGCCAGTTTATTGTTATTAATTCATTACATATGCGCCAAATCTATCTTGTCGTTTTTCCCACGTTTTTAAGGATTGTCAGGTTATTGTTATTAAGTCATTACATATGCGACAAATCTGATGTATACTCATAATTAATTGCAAATTCACATTAAATACATTATTTTCAATCAACCATTCGTAACTCGTTAAATTAGCGAGTAAGATATTGATTAGGAGAGAAACCCTGTTTTATTGCATATTTCGACGTTTCAGACTCATTAGAGCTGTTTTTGCTGTACATCTTCTTTCTGTAACATACACAGAAAATCTGGAACATTTTAGTTAATTCTAATGAAAACACATTGAGGTCGTGATTTGAACGAATAATGGACTCTCTTGTCGTATTTTCTACGTTTTTAAGAATTGCCAGTTTATTGTTATTAATTCAAACTGCAAATTATTTGCAGTTTGAAATTACGACTTTTTATACCGAAAATATGTCAATTACTGAGAGCGGCGATGGGTCACATTTTGCCCAAACCCACCCTGCAGTTTTCAAAATATCCTAAACATCCCAAATTCGAAGCTTGAGCCATATTTGGGAGCCAAATTCTGGCTCTCTGCATATATTCGCAGTTTGAAATTTCGAATTTTTATAACGAAAATATGCCAATTACTGAGAGCGGTGATGGGTCACATTTTGCCCAAACCCCCCTGTAGTTTTAAAATATATCACAAACATCTCAAATTCGACCCTTGAGCCATATTTTGGAGCCAAATTCTGACTCTCTGCACGTATTCGCAGTTTTAAACTAAGACTTTTTATACCGAAAATATGCCAATTACTGAAAGCGACGATGAAATTAGTGAGTAAGATATTGATTAGGAGAGAAACCCTGTTTTTATTGCATATTTCGACGTTTCAGCCGGATTAGAGCCGTTTTAACTCTAATCAGACAAGTTGCCGTTGCCTCCTCCGCATCAGCACTAATGCGGCTGAAACGTCGAAATGTGCAATAAAAACAGGGTTTCTCTCATGATCAATATATTACTCGCTATTTTAACGAGGTACGATTGTTTGATTGAATATATGTAGTGAATTCGTTCACTACATGCGAGAGCGGGGGCTTACTCCCGCCGTTTACCATTGGAGCTTTCTCTAAATTTTAAAAATTTAAATTTATTTTAAAATTTATTTTAAAATTTAATTTAAAAATTAATTGCAAATTCACATTAAATTAAAACTGCAGGGGGGTTTGGGCAAAATTTGACCCATCGTCGCTCTCATTAATTGGCATTTTTTCGGTATAAAAATTCGTAATTTCAAACTGCGTATACGTAAAGAGAGCCAGAATTTGGCTCCAAAATATGGCTCAAGGGTCGAATTTGGGACGTTTGCGATATTTTGAAAACAGCGATGGGGAGCTTGGACAAAATGTGACCCGTTGCATTGAACTTGGGTTGTTTGGAATATTTTGAAAACTACAGGGAGGGTTTGGGGAAAATGCGATCCCTCGCTGCTTTCAGCAATTGGCATATTTTCGGTATAAAAGTCGTAATTTCAAACTGCGAATACATGCAGAGAGCCAGAATTTGGCTCCAAAATATAGCTCAGTAAATTGCATATTTTCGGTATAAAAATTCGTAATTTCAAACTGCGAATACGTGCCGAGAGCCAGAATTTGGCTACAAAATATGGCTCAGGCGACAAATTTGGAATGTTTAGGATATTTTAAAAACTGAAGGAAGGGTTTGGGCAAAATGTGACCCATCGCCGCTCTCAGTAATTGGCATATTTTCGGTATAAAAAATCGTAATTTCTAACTGCGAATACGTGCCGAGAGCCAGAATTTGGCCCCATAATATGGATCAAGCGTCGAACTTGGGTTGTTTGGAATATTTTGAAAACTACAGGGAGGGTTTGGGCAAAATGCGATCCCTCGCTGCTTTCAGCAATTGGCATGTTTTCGGTATAAATTCGTAATTTCAAACTGCGAATACATGCAGAGAGCCAGATTTTGGCTCCAAAATATGGCTCAAGGGTCGAATTTGGGATGTTTGGGATATTTTGAAAACTGCAGTGGGAGTTTGGGCAAAATGAGACCCATCGCCGCTCTCAGTAATTAGCATATTTTGGGTATAAAATTCGTAAGTTCAAACTGCGAATACGTGCTGAGAGCCAGATTTTGGCTCCAAAATATGGCTCAAGGGTCGAATTTGCGATGTTTGAGATATATTTTAAAACTGCAGGGGGGTTTGGGCAAAATGTTACCCATCGCTGCTCTCAGAAATTGGCATATGTACGGTATAAAATTCGTAATTTCAAACAGCGAATAAGTGCAGAGAGCCAGAATTTGGCTCTAAAATATAGCTCAATCGTTGAATTTAGAATGTTTGGGATATTTTGAAAACTGCAGAGGGGGTTTGGGCAAAATATGACCCATCGCTGCTCTCAGTAATTGGCATATTTTCGGTATAAAAATTCGTAATTTCTAACTGCGAATACGTGCAGAGAGCCAGAATTTGGCTCCAAAATATGGCTCAAGCGTCGTATTTGGGATGTTTGGGATATTTTGAAAACTTCAGGGAGGGTTGGGCTAATGTGATCCATCGCCGCTTTCAGTAATTTGCATATTTTCGGTATAAAAAGCCTTAATTTAAAACTGCGACTACGTGCAGAGAGCCAGAATTTGGCACCTAAATATGGCTAAAGGGTCGAATTTTGGATGTTTGTGATATATTTTAAAACTGCAGGGGGGTTTGGGCAAAGTGTGACCCATCACCGCTCTCAGTAATTGGCATATTTTCGGTATAAAAATCGTAATTTAAAACAGCGAATATGTGCAGAGAGCCAGAATTTGGCTCCCAAATATGGCTCAAGCTTCGAATTTAGGATTTTGGGATATTTTGAAAACTGCAGGGTGGGTTTGGGCAAAATGTGACCCATTGCCGCTCTCAGTTTTTTTTTTTATTATTATTATTTTCTACCACAGACGTGGCCACACATTAACAATGCTAACCAGCATATATACATTTTCTTCTGTCCTCCATGGACAGGGTTAGAGATCAGTTAAACATATAGTTCAGGGATTTATTGAACAATCAACCACAGAAGGTGATTCGGTACTTTAAAATGCTAAGCTAACCTACATACGGAAATATAGATAGATAGATAGATACACAGATTTACGTATGCCTTACATAAAGTGTTTGAAGTGTCATTAATGTGCATTTACAAAGGTGAAATGCAATTCTGATCAGCTTCCATAAGTACTTTATACATATACATACACACACATATATACGTACATATACATATATAAACATGCATATATTCACACAAATGCATTCACATACATTTGTCTCTTTTACTCTGACAGGGCGAGATAGCTGACAGAGAAACTAGTGTGCAATTAAGCACTTGATCACTGAAGATGATTAAGGTACTTTTACAAGCTCAGGTTATATAGTTATATCACAAACATACATTGTATAATTGATACATTACATGGTCAACCTTGGATACAAGTCCAATATATCATCAAGTGTTCCAGTACTCATATAGTAATTACACAGTTCAGCATACCTTAGCCCAGGGGGGCGAAAGTCAGCCAATATGGGACATTCTACAATATAATGTTCAAGAGAGTGCATGTTTTCTCTTTCACAAAGTTGACACATTGTGTACTCGACATTTGGGTTTTGAGAAAGCTGCCAGATACGTCTATATCCCAGGCGTATTCTGGCCACTATAACATCACATTGCCGGGTTCTTGTTCTATTAGTCCCATATGTGAATGTCTCCTCACGATATCTATCATAATATTTAATGCTACAACTTTCAGGTCTTTGTGAATTGTTAGGTCGGTGAGATCTTCATTAGATATTTGTTTAAGTATTCTCTTTGTCACTGCTAATGAAATACCCATATCAATTTCTACCACTGGTTTTCTACAGGCTGTCTTTGCAAGCATATCAACAGTGTCATGCCTTGAGATGCCAACATGTGATGGTATCCATAGGAATTTAATTTCAAATCTGTTTTCTTTAGCAGCTAAAACATTCATTCGAATATCACTGACTATTTTCTGGGTGTCACTACTATGTGCGTTCAATGCCAGGAGTGCACTCTGCGAGTCACAGTATATAAGTCCACTGCCTTTGTCTTTTAAAAATTCAGTGGCAAGGTATATGCCTGCAAGTTCGGTTTGAGTTGTACTTGCCCAGTCATTGACGCGCTTCATTGCTGTATGTACGAGAGAAGATTGTTCAAATATATTACATGCACATCCGGTACATCGTCCACCTTCTTCTACAGAGCCGTCGGTATAGCACTGATACACATCGTTACCCATACTCTGAGTACTTTCAGTGATGCTTTTCAGTGTTAACTGTTTTAATAAAGTAGAGTGCACACTATCTTTCTTGGGCGCATTTACAAAATCAACTGATAGATCCCAGTTATCCCATGGAGTAATTGGTTGATTAATCATTAATTGAGTTGGGTACATATTTAATATTTTGATGGAGTTGGCTACCTTGTAGAACCAAAATACATAATCAGATTTCGTTCTTCTTCTATAGACCTCAGGTGAGTGCAGCATATTAGAAAGTTTAGCTTGAAACTTCATGTGTTGCCTAGATCTACTCAATGCCTTCACGCCGAAAACTGTGCTAATAGACAAATTCTCTCACTTA
>WNGS01082016.1:0-2500 GCA_020271785.1 Procambarus virginalis
CTGCAAGAAAAAGGACAGGTTTGATAACAAGAAATTTTCACAATAGAGATGCTATACCGATGATGAACCTTTTCAAAACGCTGTTGCTCTCTAGAGTGGAGTACTGCTGCACATGACAAGCCCCTTCACTGCGGGTGAAATATGCTGACCTGGAGAGCGTGCAGAGATCCTTATACTGCTAGAATCCACTCGGTAACACATCTAAACTATTGGGACCGACTAAGAGCCTAAATCTGAATTCCCTTGAGCGCAGGCGGGAGAGATAACTAATAATTTACACGTGGAAAATATTAGAGGGGCTGGTCCCAAACCTGCACAAAGAAAAACCATCACATGAGACCAGAAAGACATGGCAGGATGTGCAGAATACCCCGTTGAAAAGCAAAGTGCAACAGGTACTCGAGAGAGAACTCTATATCACAACACAAGAGGCCGAGACTGTTCAACACGCTAGCACTACACATAAGGGACATAAACTGGCAAACCCCTCACCGTGTCAAGAGAGAACTGGATAAGCACCTCCAAAGGATACTGATCAAACCAGGCTGTGACTCATACGTCAGGCTGCGAGCAGCGCGTCCAACAGCCTGGGTTGATCAGTCCAGCAAACCAGGAGGGCCCTGGTCGATGACCGGGCCGCGGGGACGATAAGCCCCGGAAGGCACCTCAAGGTATCCTCAAGGTAAGGTAGGTACTGGACCATGGTGTGTGGTGATATTACCATACTGGTCCCCTGGTTTGCTGGATATTACCTTCCTGGTCCATGGTGTGTTGTGTATTACCATTCCTGGTCCATGGTGTGTTGTGATATTACCATACTGTTCCATGTGTGGTTTGTGATATTACCATACTGGACCATGGTGTGTTGTGATCTTACCATACTGGTCCATGGTGTGTTGTGATATACCATACTGGTCCATGGTGTGTTGTGATATTACCATACTGGACCATGGTGTGTATATTACCATATGGGATGTGAGGTGGTGTGTTATGACCACACATAAACCAGTATGATCATACTGTAGCTGGTGTATGACTGTGCTCAAACTGTATAGTGACGTCTTGGCTGATTAGCCTAGTTATCACCAATATTAATAATGTAGTTATTTTTTTTGACAACACACTAGTATTAAATGTGTATTGCCAATGTATTCCTATATCAATGTATTCCATATATCTATGTATATTATATATATGTACCATAAGTCCTTGCCATGTATTTGTGGATATATATTAGAAGTCTAGTGAATAGCAGTAGCCTAATGTCATGTAGCTTGAAAAACATCCGTATATGCTTATATTATGGAATGCTACATAATGCTGTATAGGAAATAATTATGTGAACTATGATGGAGAATGTATAAATTTAGGTCTCGGATGTATTACTGTCAATGTATACTGTGTAATTTCCCTTTCATAATTGTTCATTACATTGTCATCTAACATTAAATTAGATTTTGGCACGGGGGGGGGGGGGGGGGAGATGTATACCACATAGACATGGTTCTGATACACATGTTGTATATTTATATATATACTTTATATTGTTTTCCATGTATACTTCTGTATAACGGCGGCTGGCCGACGTCTTTGAAATCCTCCCTTAACCCCCTCCTCCCCTCTCCAACCGTGTTACCATGTCTTGCCAACATGAATTCTTTGTTCACATACTTTTATATCCATGAGATAATCTTAATGTATGTGTATATTATTTGATATGTATATTATGTAAGGTTGTGTATTACAATCTTTATTTAGTTGTATATATATTGAATTAGAAGTTCTTGATCGAGATATGTCTGTATATGAGCTTAGAGATATTTGAAAGCGAGGAGTCCGCTGACTCATAGAGGGGGATACAGTGTCGCTCCCGGCCAGCATGGCTCTGGGCGGTCACTCTTTGATTGTCTCAGTCGAGCGCATGTGTTGCCGCTACGCTCCGGGTTTTGTGACCTTATTTGTGTCATTTACTGCTAGGATATTTGTCATGTTGCAGTAATGTATACCATGGATCAATTCGACCATTGTGCCTCCTTTATACCAGGTGATAGGTGCGGTTATATATCTTATTGAGGTGGTACCTGAGGATCTTAAGTGATGCCATTGTGCTGTATATGATATTGATTCCTCATAACTCATTTGTTAATGGTTGTGACACCACCACCACCCGATTGGTATTAGCAGTATAATAAGCGCTAGTGTCCCACTGCGCCACGATAGAGCCTGGCGTCAGCTAGTGCTGATTGATATATATATATATTATTATATATATATATAGTATATATATATATATATATATATATATTATATATATATATATATATGAACCTGAATGGTCAGGCTTGCGAATGAAAACTCACCACCCCAGAAGTGACTCGAACCCATACTCCCCAGGAGCACGCAACTGGTATGTACAAGACGCCTTAAAACCACTTGACCATCACGACCGGACAAATGAGGTGATAGCCGAAGCTATTTGAACCACCTCACGCCGGCACTC
>WNGS01082016.1:7500-10786 GCA_020271785.1 Procambarus virginalis
GCTACGTCCAGCAATGCTTGGCGATGTTCTCCACTATGGGGCTATCCCATTTGGCCTGTTTACCGTCGTTTGGACAAGTTGGTCGGGTGTGTGAATTGGCGAGTGTGTCCCACCGACCAGCTCCTTCCACAAATTTGGGATCACGAATCCCAATGGAGTTCCTTAGGTATTCTGGTAGTATTTCCTTCACTAATTCACTTGTAGCACTGGTCGAGGATAAGAATGCCGGCAATGCTAACTGTGTCGCCTTGCGAATACCTATACCCCCGAGTCTAACTGGGAGCGTTGCTTGGCCCCACTGGTCATCTTGCAGGGAGAGGTTTAACACTTTCATAGTTATTGTCTTTAGGAGTGAATCGTATTCCGTTAATTTTGGGCTGTCAAAAGAAGGAGCACACCTGAGGAAATAGGTAAGTCTGGGCAAGGCCAGGCACCTTGTAAGAAGGTACAACGCATCATGAGCATCCAAAGCCCCTATTCGCGCCTCCATCCTCCTCAGGTCTTTAAGCTTTTCTTCGAGGACTACCTCAATGGCGTTCGAGCCCAGAGGTATTATATATATATATATATATATATATATATATTATATATTATATATATATATATATAATATATATATATATATATATTTATATATATATATATATTATATATACCCTATATATATATATATATACATATATATATATAAGATACCCAGAGGTATATATATATATATATATATATATATATATATTTATATATATAATATATATATCTATATATATATATATATATATATATATGTGCGTATATCACGAAATTAAACACGTGATTTTAAAATGTGACAATGTCAGACCACGGAGGAAAAAATGAAACATGAATTTCCTTAAGTACTTTCGTATATTAATACATCTTCAGAAGGAGTGATTATACAGATCGAGTGCTGGACATAAATAGGCAGGAGAGAAAGGTAAAGTGAGGTGAGGTACAATCGATTAAGTCACCCAAGAGATGGCACGGGCATGAATAACCCGTAAAGGTAATTATAGCATACAATAGTAATATATACAATGAATTAGTGAGACAAATGTGCTCCAATGATCCTACTTAAATCGCCCTTTAATGATCTATTAACTTAGATCCATTTTTAATAGATCAATTAAAGGGCGATTTAAGTAGGATCATTGGAGCACATTTGTCTCACTAATTCATTGTATATATATTTACTATTGTATGCTATAATTACCTTTACGGGTTATTCATGCCCGTGCCATCTCTTGGGTGACTTAATCGATTGTACCTCACCTCACTTTACCTTTCTCTCCTGCCTATTTATGTCCAGCACTCGATCTGTATAATCACTCCTTCTGAAGATGTATTAATATACGAAAGTACTTAAGGAAATTCATGTTTCATTTTTTCCTCCGTGGTCTGACATTGTCATATATATATATATATATATATATATATATTAATATATATATATATATATATATATATATATATATGTTAGGGGAGTAACCTACAGCATCAATGAAAACATAGCCTTGCCAAATCAATAAGTGTCTAGGTGTGTGAAAGGCTAACAAAAAATATTAGTTTACTGGGCATTAACATAACATAAAAAAGAATACAATCTATAAACTCACACTCAATGATTTATCCAGCTTCTCAAAGCTAGGCATGATCAACAGGTCTCAAAACTGCATACAAGTTAAACTCAAAACACCATATAAGTACTCAAAACCCTTATATATATATATATATATATATATATATTGTGACGATATCTCTTTCAAGAGAGATTGAGCCTGCTCTTCCCTTCATTCGTCACATATATTCTACATTCAAGATACGTGCAGCAGTAGCAAAAGTTTGTCAAGGCAGCCACACACACTGCTCACCCCCCACTTCTTCTCACCGGCTCAGCGCGACACTTCAACTAGCCAACTACCAGCTGTCGGCCTGCCTGCATTCTGATTGGTTGGTCAGGATCACACCACTTCTGCTTCGCACCAAGCACGCCCTCTACTCAAGTCAACGTTTAGGTCACGCCATGACACCTTCCTCAGAATATTTTGTGCTCTAAAGCTGCGAACATCTAATTGATATTCCTCGTGTATCAAGTAGCGGTTCTTAGCTTGCGCTAATATTCCCAGCACCATTTTATATTTCCTGTATTTCATTTTTGTCCTATTGTTAACGTAATCCAATAATTATTCATTTTCATTTTACTGTTTTTTTTTCACTTGTTATACTTGCACTTTGCCAAGCCAAGGAATTGTCTTTATTTAAATTAGTTTTCTAGAGTAATTAAATTTCATTTGTTTATCTTTTTGTTTTTGTATGTCTTCCCCTACCTTACCACAGACTATCAGGCAAGCAGTCTCTTTTTTTTTTACGGTGTGACCAGGCATTGACATCTGCCATTGGAAGACTGCCGAACACCATACTCCAATACTTTACCGTCACATATACTTGGGGGCCTGTCCTAGGAGCTTCACTCAGGTATTGGTAATTTGTGTTAAGCGTACTTGGCTTTAATTCCCTTGCTTTCAATATTTTCACTAATCACTTTTATTATTCATATGGTGCTGTGTGTATTGTGCATTCCGGGAATAGCATATGGTGAGTGTGAGACAACTTTGGATTACGTGGTGACTGTAGGCCGCAGTCATACTCTTAATTGGTCGTCTCTCCCTCCGTGTTATTACCCGTGCTTACCACCTTTTGTCCCTAGGATATTTCTCATATTTTCGGCAGATCATCATATAGGTACCCTGGTACTGTGGTCTGTCTCCGGGTCAATAGCACCTAATTTCTGCAATCCGACTCTAGGAGGATAAAGAGGGCCACAGTTCCTCTCACACTGACTTTATTGACGAGTTGGGACCTCGCCAATAGTTCTCGTCACCAGTTGACACTCGCACCCCTACTCGTCGGTCAGAAAGATATATTTACTTAGGTAAGGAATTAGCTTTCTTTTTTTCAGAGCACAAAGTTCACTAATTCTGTAAGTATCATATTTAATTTCAGTGGGAAAAACTTGCTTATGTTCTATAGTGACTCGGCAAGGTATGCCTACATTCTTGGACTACCTATTTACTTTTGAAACCATTAAATGTTTCATTTGTTTTAGAAACTCGGTTTCAACTAATTAGTAGGATTTTTCTTGCCTTATCCTCTCCAGTGAGTACCGGGTACAAGATTTCCTGCGACCTTAATCATTTACCATTTGAATTAACTTTAATTGTTAACAATTCCACAGGATAGGTACCAGTTGCCACGTTTTCCTGATTCTGAC
>WNGS01082032.1:0-17971 GCA_020271785.1 Procambarus virginalis
TGTCATGCTGTACCCATACACAGCGGGGGCTTGCTTAACTGTCTCAAGTGAACAGCTTACCAAACAATAAGATTTACATTTACCTACCCCCTACACTTTGGTCATCTTGCGGGCGCGGTCAAGGCGGTGTCCGTCACTCTCACCACAGATTCTTCAACTCCGTTTTTCCATTCCGAATCTCCATGAATATTGAGGGGATCCACAGGAACTTGATCACCCTTCCCTGATTGGTTAGTAGTCTCACAGCTCTCTTGATTCAGGCAGTTAGCTCCGCTTGTGTGATGAGGCATAGTTCTCAATGCGTGTTTTTTTTTTTCATTTCCATCTTGAAAAAACAATGTTCATATTACAATGGATGCTGCTCCAGCCACTTTATATATAGGATTAGGTGACCCATCAGTGGAATTTTTTTTAATTAATTTCCGGTTTCTTTGTTAATTTCCCCGAGACACCTTCGCCTCATTTCTTGTGGCATCATGTAAGACTACATGGGAGGAGACAGCTGGGAGGGGTGGGAGAGGAGACAGCTGGGGGGTATGGGAGAGGAGACAGCTGGGGGGTATGGGAGAGGAGACAGCTGGGAGGTATGGGAGAGGAGACAGCTGGGAGGTATGGGAGAGGAGACAGCTGGGGGTATGGGAGAGGAGACAGCTGGGGGGTATGGGAGAGGAGACAGCTGGGGGGTATGGGAGAGGAGACCAGCTGGGGGGTATGGGAGAGGAGACAGCTAAGGGTATGGGAGAGGAGACAGCTGGGGGTATGGGAGAGGAGACAGCTGGGGGGTATGGGAGAGGAGACAGCTAAGGGGTATGGGAGAGGAGACAGCTGGGGGGTATGGGAGAGGAGACAGCTGGGGGGTATGGGAGAGGAGACAGCTGGGGGTATGGGAGAGGAGACAGCTGGGAGGTATGGGAGAGGAGACAGCTGGGGGGTATGGGAGAGGAGACAGCTGGGAGGTATGGGAGAGGAGACAGCTGGGGGGTATGGGAGAGGAGACAGCTGGGGGGTATGGGAGAGGAGACAGCTAGGGGGTATGGGAGAGGAGACAGCTTGGAGAGGTATGGGAGAGGGAGACAGCTGGGGGTATGGGAGAGGAGACAGCTGGGGGGTATGGGAGAGGAGACAGCTGGGAGGGATGGGAGAGAAGACAGCTGGGAGGGATGGGAGAGGAGACAGCTGGGAGAGGCAGGCGAGAAAGTCGGTATTATCGATTTTTGTCTTAGCCGCCGACCAGGTCCCATACATCATAAATATTGTATTGCAGAGCACACCTTCCCTCACTCTCCCTCCCAGTCCCTCACTTTTCCTCCCAGTCTCTCACTCTCCCTCCCAGTCTCTCACTCTCCCTCCCAGTCTCTCACTCTCCCTCCCAGTCTCTCACTCTCCCTCCCCGTCTCTCACTCTCCTCCCACTCCCTCACTCTCCCTCCCAGTCTCTCACTTTCCCTCCCAGTCTCACACTCTCCCTCCCAGTCTCTCACTCTCCCTCCCCAGTCTCTCACTCTCCCTCCCAGTCTCTCACTCTCCCTCCCAGTCTCTCACTCTCCTCCCAGTCTCTCACTCTCCCTCCCAGTCCCTCACTCTCCCTCCACCAGTCTCTCACTCTCCCTCCCAGTCTCTCACTATCCCTCCAGTCTCTCACTCTCCCTCCCAGTCCCTCACTCTCCCTCCCAGTCTCTCACTCTCCCTCTCCAGTCTCTCACTCTCCCTCTCAGTCTCTCACTCTCCCTCCAGTCTCTCACTCTCCCTCCAGTCTCTCACTCTCCCTCCCAGTCTCTCACTCTCCCTCCCAGTCCCTCAACTCCCTCCCAGTCTCTACATCTCCCTCCCAGTCTCTCACTCTCCCTCCCAGCTCTCACTCTCGCTCCCAGTCTCTCACTCTCCCTCCCAGTCCATCACTCTCCATCCCAGTCTCTCACTCTCCCTCCCAGTCTCTCACTCTCCCTCCCAGTCTCTCACTCTCCCTCCCAGTCTCTCACTCTCCCTCCCAGTCTCTCACTCTCCCTCCCAGTCTCTCCTCTCCCTCCCAGTCCCTCACTCTCCCTCCCAGTCTCTCTCTCTCCTCCCAGTCTCTCACTCTCCCTCCCAGTCCCTCACTCTCCCTCCCAGTCCCTCACTCTCCCTCCAGTCTCTCACTCTCCTCCCAGTCTCTCACTCTCATCCCAGTCCCTCACTCTCCCTCCCAGTCTCTCACTCTCCCTCCCAGTCTCTCACTCTCCCTCCCAGTCCCTCACTCTCCCTCCCAGTCTCTCACTCTCCCTCCCAGTCTCTCACTCTCCCTCCCAGTCTCTCACTCTCCCTCCCAGTCCCTCACTCTCCCTCCCAGTCTCTCACTCTCCCTCCCAGTCTCTCACTCTCCCTCCCAGTCCCTCACTCTCCCTCCCAGTCTCTCACTCTCTCTCCCAGTCTCTCACTCTCCCTCCCAGTCTCTCACTCTCCCTCCCAGTCTCTCACTCTCCCTCCCAGTCTCTCACTCTCCCTCCCAGTCTCTCACTCTCCCTCCCACTCCCTCACTCTCCCTCTCAGTCTCTCACTCTCCCTCTCAGTCTCTCACTCTCCCTCCCAGTCTCTCACTCTCCCTCCCAGTCTCTCACTCTTCCTCTCACTTCATCTCACTCTCCGATTGCGCATGCGCGGCTAAAGCTACGTAAATAACTGAAGAATATAAAGTGGAATTATTTTACGTTTTAATAATTTCCACTGGAGTGTTTAATATCAACTAAATTAGGGAGTTCCAGTAAGCAGTAATGAGCTACGAAAATAAACTTATTAGTAAACAATTATCCTTGGTAAAGGAAGTGATAAACTGGACTCTGTTATAAATTCAACAATGTGGATATTTTTCCTGGTGTCGCCTGTTGGAAGCCGTCGTAGGAAGAATTTGACAAATATTGCGTATTATAAATCATGATAATGATTAATTTTACATGTTAGTAATTTTAGTAACTACTTATGGTTAATACAAAATGTTGTATAAAAATACAAGAGATATATGAAACTGTTGGTTATTTCCAACCACCTCCACCAGCAGCACCACCAACCACAAACAATCGCTGGGACCTCCGCCACCACCACCAACCAACCACAAACAATCGCTGGGACCTCCGCCACCACCACCACCAACCACAAACAATCGCTGGGACCTCCGCCACCACCACCAACCAACCACAAACAATCGCTGGGACCTCCGCCACCACCACCAACCAACCACAAACAATCGCTGGGACCTCCTCCAACACACCACCACCATCAACAATCCCTGGGACCTCCTCCACCACCACCAACAATCCCTGGGACCTCCTCCAACACCACCAACAATCCCTGGGACCTCCTCCAACACCACCAACAATCCATGGGACCTCCTCCAACACCACCAACAATCCCTGGGACCTCCTCCAACACCTCCAACAATCCCTGGGGACCTCCTCCACCACTCCACCACCACCAACAATCCCTGGAGCCTCCTCCAACACCACCAACAATCCCTGGGACCTCCTCCACCACTCCACCACCACCAACAATCCCTGGAGCCTCCTCCAACACCACCAACAATCCCTGGGACCTCCTCCACCACTCCACCACCACCAACAATCCCTGGAGCCTCCTCCAACACCACCAACAATCCCTGGGACCTCCTCCACCACTCCACCACCACCAACAATCCCTGGAGCCTCCTCCAACACCACCAACAATCCCTGGGACCTCCTCCACCACTCCACCACCACCAACAATCCCTGGAGCCTCCTCCAACACCACCAACAATCCCTGGGACCTCCTCCACCACTCCACCACCACCAACAATCCCTGGAGCCTCCTCCAACACCACCAACAATCCCTGGACCTCCTCCACCACTCCACCACCACCAACAATCCCTGGAGCCTCCTCCAACACCACCAACAATCCCTGGGACCTCCTCCACCACTCCACCACCACCAACAATCCCTGGAGCCTCCTCCAACACCACCAACAATCCCTGGGGACCTCCTCCAACAATCCCTGGGGACCTCCTCCAACAATCTCTGGACCTCCTCCAACACTCCACCACCTCCATCAATCTCTGGGATAAGCTGTCACCTCAGATAACCAACCTGACCTTTTCTTATCAGTATGTATGTATGTATGTATGTATGTATGTATGTATGTATGTATGTATGTATGTATGTATGTATGTATAAATGTATGTATGTACTTACCTATTTGTGCTTGCCGGGTAAGGACCTCCTCCAACCAAATATTAACAAATCCGCCTCCTCCCCGTCCTTTGGCTCATTAGTCCCGCCTCTCAACTGTCAATCAACTGGTGAACAGATTCCTGAGCTCTATCATATCTACACTTGAAACTGTGTATGGAGTCAGCCTCCACCACATTACTGCCTAATGCATTCCATCTGTTAACTACTCTGTCACTGAAAAAGTTCTTTCTAATGTCTCTGTGGCTCATTTGGGTACTCAGTTTCCACCTGTGTCCCCTTGTTCGCGTACCACCAGTGTTGAATAGTTTATCTTTGTCTACCCTGTCAATTCCAGTGAGGATTTTGTAGGCAGTGATCATGTCTCCCCTCACTCTTCTGTCTTGCTGTGTCGTGAGGTGCATTTCCCGCAGCCTTTCCTCGTAACTCATGCCTCTTAGTTCTGGGACTAGTCTAGTGGCATACCTCTGAACTTTTTCCAACTTCGTCATGTGCTTGACAAGGTATTGGCTCCAACACACTGTCAATCATACTCCCATCACAAGCGGAGAGCAAATGAAGAACTGCAAATTAATGGTGTAACACTTGAATGGGTTGACCACTATCGGTACCTTGGCGTCACTGTCGGCTCTAACAAGGGGAAGAAAGAGGAGCTCAATCAACTCATAGGAACATGCAAAAGTCGACTCAGGGCACTGAAAGCTATGACCTGGAATGGACATGGAGCCTCTATTGCCGTGCTTAAAATGATGTACACAGCCTATGTGCGCTCCGTCATAGACTATGCCGCACCAGTTCTGTGCACCTACTCCCAAAGCGATATGAAAAAGCTTGAAAGCATTCAAAATGAAGCCATGACAATCATTCTTGGAGTTCCAAGGACTGCCAAAACGTCTAATCTACGAGAGGAGTTGTCCCTTCCCAGTGTTTCTTCCGGACTTCCCTTCGAAGTCCGTGATATACACGGACTTCGCAAAGGCTTTCGATAAATGTGACCATGGCGTGATAGCACACAAAATGAAGTCAATGGGAATAACCGGTAAAGTAGGACGCTGGATACTCAGTTTTCTGTCAAACAGGACTCAGCGAGTAACGGTCAACCATATAAAATCTAGTCCAAGTGCAGTTAAAAGCTCTGTACCTCAGGGTACAGTCCTTGCACCGCTGCTTTTCCTTATTCTCATATCAGATATAGACAAAAATACAAGTCACAGCTTCGTATCATCCTTTGCAGATGACACAAAAATCAGTATGAAAATTACCTCGGCTGAAGACATTGAAAAACTTCAAGCTGATATTAATAAAGTTTTCGACTGGGCATCAGAAAATAACATGATGTTTAACAGTGATAAATTCCAGGTACTCAGGTACGGTAAAAATGAGGACCTTAAACATAATACAGAGTACAAAACACAATCAAATGTGCCCATAGTAGGAAAACAGCATGTAAAGGATTTGGGAATAATGATGTCTGACGACCTAACGTTTAGGGAGCATAACCAAGCAAATATTGCATCAGCCAGAAAAATGATAGGATGGATTACGAGAACTTTCAAATCCAGGGATCACATCACAATGCTTGTACTCTTCAAGTCACTTGTGCTGTCCCGTCTTGAGTACTGTTCAGTACTCACTTCCCCCTTCAGAGCAGGAGAGATTGCTGAAATAGAGGGAATACAGAGAACATATACAGCACGTATAGACGCGATAAAGCACCTAAATTATTGGGATCGTCTCAAAGCTCTCCAAATGTACTCACTAGAAAGAAGACGAGAGAGATATCAAATAATATACACCTGGAAGATACTGGAGGGCCAGGTCCCAAATCTACACAGTAAAATAACAACGTACTGGAGTGAACGATATGGAAGAAAATGCAGAATAGAACCAGTGAAGAGCAGGGGTGCCATAGGCACAATCAGAGAACACTGTATAAACATCAGAGGTCCACGGTTGTTCAACGTCCTCCCAGCAAGCATAAGAAATATTGCCGGAACAACCGTGGACATCTTCAAGAGGAAACTAGATTTATTCCTCCAAGGAGTTCCGGACCAGCCGGGCTGTGGTGGGTATGTGGGCCTGCGGGCCGCTCCAAGCAACAGCCTAGTGGACCAAACTCTCACAAGTCAAGCCTGGCCTCGGGCCGGGCTTGGGGAGTAGAAGAACTCCCAGAACCCCATCAACCAGGTATCAACCAGGTAACCAGAATTCAGGAGCTGAATGCTAAGCTTGCAATTAGGATAGCCAGAGATCCCCATTACAATGATATTGCTAAGAAAAAAACTGAGCTCTGTGCTACTTTCAGGAGGAAACAGGAGAAGCAAAAAATGGCATCACAGATCAGTCTGCTACCTCGAAGAGCTTCACCTGCTTGAGCAAGCCCGTGAGCTCCTGCCTGAAGAGGTTACCTCCCTGGGAGGATGACTCGTGCAAGATCATCATCAATGAAATGCCAACGAAAAAATCCAACATGATACCACAAGAAATGAGGCACAAATATCTCGAGAAAACTTATAAAGAAGCCGGAGATGAACTAGATCAAATCTACACTGACGGGTCATCTAATCCTGTCAATGGCAGGACTGGTGCAGCATACACGGTAATCAAGGATAATACTTTCCAACGCAGAAATGAAGAAAAAGCACGTATTGAGAACTATGTCTCTTCAACGCAAGCAGAGCTAACTGCCATTGTTATGGCGTTAAGGTTTCTTGAACGGAACACTAATGGTGCAGTGATTTGCACCGATTCAAAAGCAGCACTGCAAAGCCTAAGTAAAAATCGGGCAGAAAATCTTGCAATAGTCGCTGAAATTAAGAGATCTGTGAGAGTACTTACCAATCAGGCAAGAGTCATCAAGTTTCTGTGGATCCCCTCCCATGTTGGGATATGTGGGAATGAACGAGCAGATGTGCTGGCTGCTGAAGGCGCTGAAGGAGACCATATTGAATACTTCATACCCAAGACTCTACTACAAATTAGAGGTATTGTCAGGCAACATCTCCGTGGCAAGGTAACTGAGGAAAGGAGGATAGAAGCACAAACCAGTGAATCTGTACGATGGTACAACATGGTTGCAGCTGGCAATCCCAATCATTATGGCCGAAGAGGAGGAGGACGAGGGAGAGAATCAGTAATAGCGAGAATCCGTCTCGGATACAAATATCCATGGAGATATGGAATGGAAACAACAGTTGATCAGCGAAGTTGCAGAATCTGTGGTGAGAGTGATGGACACCGCCTTGACCACTATCTACGTGAATGTGAACACCTGAGAGACATTAGAAATATGTGTAGAATAATAAACCCCACATTGTTTGAGTTAGGAAAACACTATTTGTCAAATATTGATACTGTTCTTAAAAGATTTCCCCATTTTGCACCCGCAAGATAACGTAAGCTTTTAAGGGTTGATAGATGTTAATCTTCTTGTTTGAGGAGCTGTTCACTTGAGACAGTTAAGCAAGTCCCAGCTGTGTTTGGGTACAAGTGACAGGATGAACAACCCAGCGGGTTTTCTTCCTATTGGGGAGTGTTGTACATGCTGCTATGGCGGTGTGTCCACTCACAAGATGAGTGGCGCTGCCCAATAAACTTGCCCCTTGGGGCAAAATTTACAAATATAAGGTATTGGCCCCATGCTGGGGCCGCATACTCCAGGATTGGTCTTACGTATGTGGTATACAAGATTCTGAATGATTCCTTACACAGGTTCCTGAAGGCTGTTCTGATGTTAGTCAACCTCGCATATGCCGCAGACGTTATTCTTTTTATGTGGGCTTCAGGAGACAGGTTTGGTGTGATATCAATTCCTAGATCTTTCTCTCTGTCCGTTTCATTAAGTACTTCATCTCCTATTCTGTATCCTGTGTCTGGCCTCCTGTTTCCACCGCCTAGTTTCCTTACTTTGCATTTACTCGGGTTAAACTTTAGCAGCCATTTGTTGGACCATTCATTCAGTCTGTCTAGGTCGTCCTGCAGCTTCCTACTATCATCCTCTGTTTCAATCCTCCTCATAATTTTTGCATCATCAGCAAACATTGAGAGGAACGATTCTATACCCTCTGGGAGATCATTTACATATATCAGAAACAGTATAGGTCCATGGACTGACCCCCGCGGGACTCCACTCGTGACGTCACGCCAATCTGAGACCTCACCCCTCACAGTGACTCGTTATCTCCTGTTGCTTAGGTACTCCTTTATCCAATAGAGTACCTTCCCTTTCACTCCAGCCTGCATCTCCAGCCTTTTCACTAGCTTCTTGTATGGTATTGTATCAAAGGCTTTCTGGCAATCCAAAAATATGCAGTCTGCCCACCCCTCTCTTTCTTGCCATATTTTTGTTGCCTGGTCGTAGAATTCAATTAGCCCTGTGAGACTTGCTCACAGTTCAGGGACTTGCCATCCCTGAACCCATGTTGATGCTGTGTTACAAAGTTCCTTCGCTCCAGATGTTCCACGAGCTTTCTTCGCACAATCTTCTCCATCATCTTGCATGGTATGCAGGTTAGGGACACTGGCCTGTAGTTCAGTGCTTCCTGTATATCCCCTTTCTTCTATATATTAGAACTACATTAGCTGCTTTCCAAATTTCAGGCAGTTCCCCTGTTGCCATTGATTTCTTATACTCTATGGTGAGTGGCTGGCACAGTGCTTCTGCTCCTTCCTTTAGTATCCAAGGGGAGATTCCATCTGGGCCTATAGCCTTTGTCACATCCAACACTAGCAAACACTTCCTTACTTCCCCGCTGGTTATCTCAAACTCTTCTAGTGATTCCTGGTTAACTATTCCCTACCCCCTTTTATTTTGCTGCTTAACTAGCCTACATCTCTGATTAAACCATGGGTTTCTCATCTTCATTTCACTGTTTTCCTTTTGGACTGGGACAAACTTGTTTGCTGCCTCCTTGCACTTCTGCGTGATGTAGCCCATCATATCTTGTGCCATCTTTTTTCTGAACTCTGTTTCCCCATGCTATATCTGTTAGGAATTTTCTTAACTCCCAATAGTTTCCCTTTCGGAACGCCAGTTTTTTTGTTTTCAGTATCCCTCCTTGAGTTCAATAACACTTCTTCAACCAGATTCTCAAACGTCAGTACACTGTGGTCGCTCATTCCTACTTTGGCCTCATAGCCGATGTCCCTTATGTCGGAGTCCTTCAGAGTCAACTCCATTAGCTTGGGTCTCCATGTATCCTCACCTCCATGCAGTTCCTTGTTCTCCCAGTCTATCCTTCCGTGATTGAAGTCCCTCACGATGAGCAGATGGGATCTATTTCTACAGGCAGCAGAGGCTGCCCTCTCAATTATAGTGTTAACTGCCATGTTGTTGTTGTCATACTCTTGCCTTGGTCGTCTGTCATTTGGTGGTGGGTTGTACATCACTGCTACTACTACTTTTCGTCCTACCAGTGTCATGGTGCCTATTATGTAGTCTCTGAATCTCTCACAGCCCAGGATGACCATCTGTTTGAAACTCCATTCCTTTCTCATTAGTAGGGCCACTCCGCCTCCTCCCCGTCCTTCCCTTTCTTTACTTATTACAGTGTAGTCCTGGGGAAACACCGCATTCATTATGATGCCTGAGAGTTTTGTTTCTGTGAGTCCGATTACATCTGGGTTCACTTCTTGTGTTCTTTCCCGTAGTTCACTTGTCTTCCTTGTGATCATGTATTTATTTATGTATGTAAGTATGTATGTATGTATGTATGTATGTATGTATGTATGTATTTATATATGACTATATATGACTATATATGATCATATGCATGTATGTATACTTGAATGCATGAGTATACGTATGTATTAATGTGTATGTCTGTAAATGTAGAAATATTCACATTGAAAAATCATTACTATCGTAAGGATGTATGAATTTATTGTAAACAAATACGGGGACGAGAAATGGTACCTTAGAGGGTGTGGCTGGTACCTTAGAGGGTGTGGCTGGTACCTTAGAGGGTGTGGCTGGTACCTTAGAGGGTGTGGCTGGTACCTTAGAGGGTGTGGCTAGTACCTTAGAGGGTGTGGCTGGTACCTTAGAGGGTGTGGCTGGTATCTTAGAGGGTGTGGCTGGTACCTTAGAGGGTGTGGCTGGTACCTTAGAGGGTGTGGCTGGTACCTTAGAGGGTGTGGCTGGTACCTTAGAGGGTGTGGCTAGTACCTTAGAGGGTGTGGCTGGTACCTTAGAGGGTGTGGCTGGTACCTTAGAGAGTGTGGTTGGTACCTTAGAGGGTGTGGCTAGTACCTTAGAGGGTGTGGCTGGTACCTTAGAGGGTGTGGCTGGTACCTTAGAGGGTGTGGCTGGTACCTTAGAGGGTGTGGCTGGTACCTTAGAGAGTGTGGCTGGTACGTTAAAGGGTGTGGCTGGTAGCTAAGATAGCGGGGGGGGGGGGAGATGTAGTCGGGGCCAGATTCATGAAGCAGTTACGCAAGCACTTACGAACGTGTACATCTTTCCTCAATCTTTGACGGGTTTAGTTACATTTATTAAACAGTTTACAATAAGGAAAACTTCCCAATCCACTGTTGTTATTGTTATAAGCAGCTTCCTGGTGCTTCGGAGCTCATTAACTGTTTAATAATTGTAAACAAAGCCGCGAAAGATATACAGGTTCGTTAGTGCTTGCGTAACTGCTTCGTGAATCTGGAACCAGGTGAGGCAGGGTGGGGGTGGGGGGCAAGCCTTCACGCTCTAGAGAAAAAGGTTTTTGTTGGACCTGAATCCAATTAGGGGAAGGTAGTGACAGCAGGTGGAACACTTGTTAGTAACACTGTTGGTGGTGCTGTCACTGTTGGTGGTGCTGTCACTGTTGGTGGTGCTGTCACTGTTGGTGGTGCTGTCACTGTTGGTGGTGCTGTCACTGTTGGTGGTGCTCTCACTGTTGGTGGTGCTGTCCCTATTGGTGGTGCTGTCACTGTTGGTGGTGTTGTCACTGTTGGTAGTGCTGTCACTGTTGGTGGTGTTGTCACTGTTGGTGGTGCTGTCACTGTTGGTGGTGCTGTCACTGTTGGTGGTGCTGTCACTGTTGGTGGTGCTGTCACTGTTGGTGGTGCTCTCACTGTTGGTGGTGCTGTCACTGTTGGTGGTGCTGTCACTGTTGGTGGTGCTGTCACTGTTGGTGGTGCTGTCACTGTTGGTGGTGTTGTCACTGTTGGTGGTGCTGTCACTGTTGGTGGTGCTGTCACTGTTGGTGGCGTTGTCACTGTTGGTGGTGCTCTCACTGTTGGTGGTGCTGTCACTGTTGGTGGTGCTGTCACTGTTGGTGGTGCTCTCACTGTTGGTGGTGCTGTCACTGTTGGTGGTGCTGTCACTGTTGGTGGTGCTGTCACTGTTGGTGGTGCTGTCACTGTTGGTGGTGCTGTCACTGTTGGTGGTGCTCTCACTGTTGGTGGTGCTCTCACTGTTGGTGGTGCTGTCACTGTTGGTGGTGCTGTCACTGTTGGTGGTGCTGTCACTGTTGGTGATGCTGTCACTGTTGGTGGTGCTCTCACTGTTGGTGGTGCTGTCACTGTTGGTGGTGCTCTCACTGTTGGTGATGCTGTCACTGTTGGTGATGCTGTCACTGTTGGTGGTGCTGTCACTGTTGGTGATGCTGTCACTGTTGGTGGTGCTCTCATTGTTCGTGATGCTGTCACTGTTGGTGGTGCTCTCACTGTTGGTGATGCTGTCACTGTTGGTGATGCTGTCACTGTTGGTGTGCTGTCACTGTTGGTGGTGCTGTCACTGTTGGTGGTGCTGTCACTGTTGGTGGTGCTGTCACTGTTGGTGGTGTTGTCACTGTTGGTGGTGCTGTCACTGTTGGTGGTGCTCTCCCTGTTGGTGGTGCTGTCCCTGTTGGTGGTGCTGTCACTGTTGGTAGTGCTGTCACTGTTGGTGGTGCTGTCACTGTTGGTGGTGCTGTCACTGTTGGTGGTGCTGTGACTGTTGGTGGTGCTGTGACTGTTGGTGGTGCTGTCACTGTTGGTGGTGCTGTCACTGTTGGTGGTGCTGTCACTGTTGGTGGTGCTGTCCCTGTTAGTGGTGCTGTCACTGTTGGTAGTGCTGTCACTGTTGGTGGTGCTGTCACTGTTGGTGATGCTGTCACTGTTGGTGGTGCTGTCACTGTTGGTGGTGCTGTCACTGTTGGTGTGTAGAACATTTAGAAGCTTACCTGCCAAAGTTGAACGGAGAATACTTCCAGCAGATCTATGACCCGTCTAATCCTGTCAATGCCTCTTATCTCTGGGAACACGTCATTCCTCCCTTGTAGCTAGCTCCACGCTGAAATGTTAATAACATGTAATTTTATCTAAGAGTATATATGTATGCGTTTACTCATGAAATCAGAGTGGATTGGGCATAATACTTACACTCACGGAAGTTATTGGATGGGGCATAATAATTACACTAACGGGAGTTATTAGGTTTGTATGCAGCGTAACAAGGCACCAGACCTACATAAACATAGAATAATGGCCAAAATAATATATTAGGGGTACTCAGCCTTGCCGGACACGTGGTCCGTAATAAGTTGAAGCTGTCGAATCGGTCTGAAGTCCGTTAATACACAGATGCTCTTAAATTTAGAGGATAATAAGGATCATCTTCAGGGCACCAAACCGTTATGGCGTCTCTCTGCCAAATCTCTCTCACGAGTGCCCCGCACGCCACCTAGCGCCGGATGGTGGAAACCTGGTAAATTATTCACAATATTTTATTCTAATTTCCAAATTAAGGAAACACTGCTGACGTTATTTAACGTGACAATAACGTACTTTAGGTAACAGCAGATTATTTCTCGTTGTGTATATCATTTAACCTAAATGACGTTAGATGAAATTCATATATTTGTTGATGAATTTTAGTTCATTACTGCGTCTGCTGGAACAGCTGATCGCAGCTGTAGTAATTCTTTCCAATAAACTGCCATAAACTTTGCTAAATTGAACTAAATCAATTGCCAATCTATATTCCTTAATAAATTCTACAAGGTTAGACTGGGTTTAATGCGATTTATGTAAATATATATATATTCTTGAGGGAGCCGGGCAGCAAGCAATACTGGCCCCCATATTAGAAGGAATTTGGCTGTATGAGGCTACTTATTAGTAATGTTAGTAAATGTGAATTCTTAGTACAATAAAGTTATATTATTGCACCAGGGTTTAGTATTTTGGTGTTGGAAATTTCCAACTGTTGGTGGCATTCTAACTGTTGGTGACACTCTCATTGTTATTTATTTATTTATTTATTTATTTATGCATATACAAGAGGGTACATTGGGAATGTGTGGATACATAAAATGGTAATTACAGTCTTGTAAAGCCACTAGTACGCGCAGCGTTTCGGGCAGGTTAGTGGCATTCTCACTGTTGGTGGCACTCTCACTGTTAGTGGCACTCTCACTGTTGGTGGCACTCTCACTGTCGGTGGCACTCTCACTGTTGGTGGCATTCTAACTGTTGGTGGCACTCTCACTGTTGGTGGCACTCTCACTGTTGGTGGCACTCTCACTGTTAGTGGCACTCTCACTGTTGGTGGCACTCTCACTGTTGGTGGCACTCTCACTGTTGGTGGCATTCTAACTGTTGGTGGCACTCTCACTGTTATTGGCATTCACACTGTTAGTGACACTCTCACTGTTGGTGGCACTCTCACTGTTGGTGGCATTCTAACTGTTGGTGGCACTCTCACTGTTAGTGGCACTCTCACTGTTGGTGGCACTCTCACTGTTGGTGGCACTCTCACTGTTGGTGGCACTCTCACTGTTGGTGGCACTCTCACTGTTGGTGGCACTCTCACTGTTGGTGGCATTCTAACTGTTGGTGGCACTCTCACTGTTGGTGGCACTCTTACTGTTGGTGGCACTCTCACTGTTGGTGGCACTCTCACTGTTGGTGGCACTCTCATTGTTGGTGGCATTCTAACTGTTGGTGGCACTCTCACTGTTAGTGGCATTCACACTGTTAGTGGCACTCTCACTGTTGGTTGCACTCTCTGTTGGTGGCACTCACTGTTGGTGGCACTCTTACTGTTGTGGCACTCTCACTGTTGGTGGCACTCTCACTGTTGGTGGCACTCTCATTGTTGGTGGCATTCTAACTGTTGGTGGCACTCTCACTGTTAGTGGCACTCTCACTGTTGGTGGCACTCTCACTGTTAGTGGCACTCTCACTGTTAGTGACTTTGCGGCCGTTGATGCCACACCATGTGATGCCACACCAGGTGATGCCACACCATGTGATGCCACACCAGGTGATGCCACACCATGTGATGCCACACCAGGTGATGCCACACCATGTGATGCCACACCATGTGATGCCACACCAGGTGATTCCACACCAGGTGATGCCACACCATGTGATGCCACATGTTGGGATCGAACTGTCGACCACCCAACACATTTAAAATAAGTTTGTTCCGAGTGTTTTCCTTAGTAATATAACGGGGTATATTATTTGATCAGGTGTCAGCCTCAGCCGGACCTATTGTCAGGTGCGACACACTTTGTGCTGAGGTCTGACAAAGGACAATAAATAGGTTCGTCTAAAAGCTTCATCATGGATATATTCAGCTATATCGCAAACACAAGAGTGTACATTATATACACTATATAACATGTCTATATATATTGAGGCATTGTACACAAGTACATTATATATATATATATATATTGAGAGAGAGATACTAGGACCACGCAACGAGGTCCTCTTCCTTCGTGACGGTGGAGCACACTAACGATGGGTCGGTCCTCTTCCTTCGTGACGGTGGAGCACACTAACAGATGGTCAGTTGGTCACGCATCCAAAAGCGACGACAGCATGTTGTCTGACTGGAGGGGAGTAGATGTCTGTGTCTCCACCTGCTCCGATGAGCCCTCATTACCTCGCCCGGTGCTTCTGATTGGCTAACAAATTCCCGCCACCGGACGAGGCACATCGTGCTGACCGTTAACGACCGGCATGGTCGTTAACCTTGTTCTTCCTGTAATAATGAATGTATTACTATTAAATCGCCGTGCCTTTATGCGACGAAATAACACGATACGGTATATCGTAACACTCCTCCCCCCTTAAAAGAGTGTTATTTCGGAACATCCACACTAATTTTCTCTACCGAATGTAGCACTATTCCTTTTTCGTCCCTCCTACAAAGATTTAACTTATTATAATAATGACATGTCTTATCCGACATACCTTATATTGTAGACATGGTGCCGTACCTACTGACCACTGATCTTTGGCGTACAGGATCTCTTTTGCCTCCAACTGCACACGAAATCTGTTTTAACAACAAATTATCTTTATAAGCATATACAAAAATTTACATAGGTACGTTTTCTGAAACACACCGCTTTGGACGGTGTGACTGATGCACAAGTACTTTCCTGAGGTCTACCGTCTTTCATCACTTCACTATTTTCTTAGTTCCTTTTCTAAAACGTCTTAATTCACGCTGTCTACTGTTTTCTTTATACCATGCTGCGGGATAATGCGTCAGCCATTACGTTTTCCTTTCCTTTAATGTGTACTATATTTAAGTTATAGTCTTGTAATATCAGAGCCCACCTGGTTAGGCGCTGATTGGTATTCTTCATTTTACTTAAAAATACGAGGGGGTTATGATCTGTGAAGACCGTAACAGGTCCTATGCCCGCTCCCACGTATACCTCAAAATACTGTAGCGCCATTACCAAGGCTAAGGTTTCCTTTTCTACGGTACTATACGCTCGTTGATTTGGTAAAAATTTCCTAGAGAAATAGGACACTGGTTTACAAGTTCCATTATGGTCCTGCGTCAAAACAGCGCCCGCACCTACATCACTAGCATCGACAAAGAGTGAAAATGGCTTCTGAAAATCGGGTGAAACCAATACAGGGGCTTCTGTTAGCAATGATTTCGTTTTATTAAACGATTCTTGACAGGCTTCGTCCCACTGCCACTTCTTATGCTTCGCTAAAAGTCCTGTTAATGGTGCTGCAATGGTTGCAAAATTTCTGCAGAATTTTCTATAGTACCCCACCATGCCTAGGTACCTGAGTAAATCTCTTCTCCCTCTAGGCACAGGGTACTTATCTATGGCTTCAACTTTTGTCTGACAGGGGCAACCTCCCCTTGTCCTACGATGTATCCAAGATATTGTAATTTTGCTTTACCAAATTCACTTTTTGGGAGATTAACAGTCAGATTTACCTCATCCAATTTATCAAACAACTCTTTTAGTTGATGAAGGTGTTCTTCCCACGAGTGTGAATACACTATGATGTCATCAATATAAACTGTACAACCTACCATTCCTTGTAGGATTTTATTCATGGCTCTCTGGAAACAACTTCCACTATTTTTCATACCGAATGGTAGTACTTTATATTGATAAAGACCGTCAGGTGTCACAAAGGCAGAGATTCTCTTGGCACTCTCTGAGAGGGGTATCTGATAGTACCCTTTCAGAAGGTCAATTTTAGATACGAACTGGGCGTGTCCTATTTGGTCGATACAATCCTCAATTCGAGGAATTGGGTACGAGTCTGTGACAGTGACCGAATTCACCTTTCTGTAATCCGTGCACAACCTATGTGTGCCATCTGGCTTTTTCACCAGTAGACAAGGTGAGCTCCAATCACTGTCGCTCAATTCTGCCAGATCGTTATCCAATAGATATTGTACCTCGCGTCGCATAATCTCTCTCTTCTCAGGATTTACTCTATAAGGATGTTGCTTTATTGGGCGAGCTTCTCCTACATTTACCTCGTGCGTAATTTCGCGGTGTCGTCGTGGTACGTCCGAGAATAGTGATGTATTTTATGAGAATCTCCTCTATGTCCTGCCTCTTTGATCATCTAAGTATGTCAAGTGTTCATTTATATCTCGTAACCACTGAGAATTAGAGATTCGGCTCCGTCTGCTCTTTCTAGCCTCTTATGGTTTATTCTGTAAACTCGTTGGAAACTACACACATAACAGCAGTGTCTAGTTGCCCATCCTCATCTCTATCCCAAAACCTTTTCATTAAGTTTACGTGACATATCTGGGATTTTCTGGTCTGTCAGGCATGTGTATTACGTAAGTCAAATCACCAAGTCTCTTCTTGACCATATAGGGTCCACAAAATTTTGAATATTTACCGTCCCTTTTACCGGTAGATAGACCAATACCTTATCACCTACGTTAAAACTTCTCTTTTTGGTACCTTTGTTGTAATATCTTGCCATGTTTGCTTGTGACATTTTCAAGTTTTGCCTCGCCAACTCTCGCGCCCTGGACAATCTGCATTTAAACTTCTGAACATACGTTTCCATATTATCTCTTGAACCTTCAGATGTTAGCCGATCCTTCAACATAACTATCGGACTTCTCACCGTGTGCCATATACTAATTGAAATGGTGTCATGCCTAAGGACTCTACTACCGAATACCTGATAGCAAACATTATTGGGCGATGGCCTCGTCCCACTGAGCCCTTGCTCAGCACAATAAATTCGCAAAAGGCTCTTCATAGTGCCATGAAAACGTTCAATGGCCCCTTGAGATTGGGGATGGTAAGGAGATGACCTAACCTGTTTCACGTCCCAATCCTTCATTGTCTTACGGAACAGCTTTGATTGAAAATTACTGCCCAAATCGGATTGCAAAACCTTCGGCATTCCTACCCACGAAAAATATTGCTGTAACCTGTCAAGCAATATTCTGGAGGTTATCTTTCGCACGGAAATGCCTCGGGAAAACGAGTCGCTGAGCACATGATGGTAAATAAGTATTCGTTCCCTTTCTTGTTCTGGGTAGGGGACCTACGCAA
>WNGS01082040.1:0-13291 GCA_020271785.1 Procambarus virginalis
CCACCCAAGTTGCAACTGGTGTGGGGACCTCAATGATTGCCATGAAGATATTAACATATCCTCGAAGCCCAAGGCCATTCTGTCCTCC
This sequence comes from Procambarus virginalis, assembly GCA_020271785.1. NCBI lineage: Eukaryota > Metazoa > Arthropoda > Malacostraca > Decapoda > Cambaridae > Procambarus > Procambarus virginalis. Next base: position 89 of record WNGS01082040.1, read on the forward strand.
GGGTGGACACGTTACTCGACCCCCCGTGGTCGCGCCGTCAGCCCCTTCGAGTTGTCAAATCACCTTTGATAGTAGAACCCTTCCGCCCTCTGTTATTCTTGCTGATGCCAGATGCTCCGTTCAGGAGTACATTCCCTCTCCTAGAATTTGCAATAAGTGCTGGAAGTTTTGGCACGGTGTCCTCAAATGCACCAGTACTGTGTATCTCTGCCCCTTGTGTGGGGACGATAGTCATTCTAATCCGAGTGCACTTCTCCCCAGGCTCGCTGTCTCAATGCGGTGAAGCCCACCCTACCTTCTCACGCTCGTGTATGCACTATAAACTCGAGGAAGCCGTCCTCAACTTGAAACACCGTGATCGTCTGTCTTTTCCTGAAGCGAGACGCCAAGTTCGTCGTCTCACCCCTTTCGTGGGCGTCTCCTACGCTCGCGTGTTGCATTCTACCTCTCCTCGTCCTTCCCGTCTTCCTCAGTCTCACAACCGTTTCCAGACCTTAAAACCTACCACACCCACCACCCCCTCCCCTGTTCCTTTGCCTCCTACCCCAGATGGTCTCTCCCTGGTTCTCCATCTGGATTTCCCCCCTCCCCTCCCCGCCGCCTTATCTCCTTTGTCTTCTTCCCCGTCTCCCCCCACTCTTTTTATTTATTTATTTATTTATTTATTCATATACAAGAAGGTACATTGGGAATGTGAGAATATATAATATGGTAATTACAATCTTGTAAAGCCACTAGTACGCGCAGCGTTTCGGGCAGGTCCTTAATCTAAGAAATTTTTAGTAGGTAAATACTAGCAAAAATTATAAAAAGAAATGATAACAGTTACATGGCAAGAAAAGAAAAAGAAAAAAAAAGATGAGAGAAAATTGTAGGTACAGTATAATAAAGCACTTAGGTAGCTAAGATTGATTGCAATGAAAGCTTGAATGGTAGTTGACAAAATTTGGTAGGCACAATACAGCAAATGGCTAGCACATAAAGGAAGACAGCAATGAACACAATGATAAGGTTGTTTGGGTTAAATACATAAGAATTAGGAGATTGGGTAACACTAGATACAGAGCAAAAATAAAGCTCAGTGTAGGAAACTAAGAAGATGAAATTAAGTACTTTTTGTTTTTGTTTTTAAATAAGGCAAAAGTTTTACAGTTTTTCAATTCACTAGGGAGTGAGTTCCATAGACTAGGTCCCTTAATTTGCATAGAGTGTTTACACAGATTAAGTTTGACCCTGGGGATATCAAAGAGATATTTATTTCTGGTGTGGTGATAATGGGTCCTATTACATCTGTCCAGAGAGAGTTTCAGAGCATGGTTTGCATTTAAGAACAGGGTTTTGTAGATGTAGTTGACACAAGAGAATGTGTGGAGGGAGTTAATATTTAGCAAGTTTAGGGATTTAAACAAGGGAGCTGAGTGTTGTCTGAAAGCAGAGTTAGTTATTATTCTGATAGCAGATTTTTGCTGGGTGATGATGGGCTTAAGGTGGTTTGCAGTGGTAGACCCCATGCACAGATACCATAATTAAGATAGGGGTAGATTAGAGCATAATAGAGAGAGAGGAGAGCAGAGTTAGGAACATAATATCTGATTTTGGAGAGTATACCAACTGTCTTAGAGACTTTCTTAGTTATGTGTTGAATGTGGGTGCTGAAGTTGAGTCTCTTGTCTAGGAATAGGCCAAGAAACTTGCCATCATTTTTATTACTGATGTTAATGTTGTCTATCTGTAGCTGAATTGCATTTGATGATTTGCTTCCAAATAAGATGTAGTAAGTCTTTTCGATGTTTAATGTTAGTTTGTTAGTTGACATCCATAAGTGGACTTTTTTTAATTCATTATTCACAACATTATTTAGTGTATGTGGGTTGAGGTCTGAATAGATAAGAGTAGTATCGTCAGCAAACAATATAGGTTTGAGAATATTAGAGACATTAGGCAGATCGTTTATATATATAAGAAATAGAAGAGGTCCTAAGATACTGCCCTGTGGCACTCCAACGGTAATTGGTAGAGTGGAAGAAGTTGTTTCATTGATAGTTACATATTGGTGTCTGTCACTAAGATAGGATCGGATGTAGTCAAGGGCAAGGCCTCGGATTCCATAATGCTGGAGTTTAAGTAAGAGGTAGTTGTGATTAACAGTATCAAAGGCTTTTCTTAGGTCAATGAAGAGTCCAATCGGAAACTCATTTTTGTCAAGTGCTGAGTAGATTACGTCAAGGAGACTAATGATTGCATCGTTGGTGCTCTTTTGGGACCTGAAGCCAAACTGGCAGGGGCTGAGTATGTCGAATTTTACGAGGTAGGAATAGAGCTGTTTGTAAATAATTTTTCAAATATTTTTGATAGAATGGGTAGATTTGATATTGGTCTATAATTGTTTATGTCCGCCGGATTGCCTCCTTTATGGACTGGCGTTACTCTTGCTTTTTGAGGATATCAGGGAAGGTGTGACACTCTATAGATTTGTTGAACAGTAGGGCTATGGGTGGGGCAAGGGCATGGGAGGCTCTCTTGTATACAATGGACGGAATTTCACTGGTGTTCCCTGCCTTTGTTTTTAGAGAGTGTATGATGGACACAACATCTGCCGGGCTGATTGGTGAAAGGAGTAGAGAGTTTGGATAGCTGCCTGAGAGATATGTGTTAATATGTGTCTGAGTCTGTGGGATTTTACTGGCAAGATTAGCACCAACCGATGAAAAGAAACTATTAAATTCATTTGCCATTTCTAAATCAGTTGACGGTATATCCCCATCCTTGTAGAGTTTTATTTGGTTATGTGAGTGTTGTTTAGTTCCTAGGATACTAGAGATGGTTTTCCAAGTGCTTTTCATGTTGCCTTTTGCTTCATTGAATCTATTCACATAATATGCAAGTTTTGCCTTTCTTATGATACTGGTAAGCATTGATGAGTACCTTTTAGCTACTTCCTTTGAAACTAGGCCAATCCTAAGTTTCTTTTCATATTCATGTTTCTTGTTGATTGAATTGAGAATGCCGCTTGTGAGCCATGGATTGTTTAATCTTTTGTCAGTTACTTGCTTCCTTGTTACTTCCTTGTTTGTCAGTTACTTGCTTGTTACTTTCTTCCGACCCTCCCCCCAGTCTCTTGACCCTCCACGACGCCTGTCTGTTCAAGCTGATATCCATCATCCTCCCAGCGATCTTCGTGTCGTTCGCTCTCGTTCCTCTTCTCCTGCTGAGACCATTGAGTCTGTCGCCCAGTACGTTGTTACTGGAACACCTGTCTCTTTGAGTCAGAAACGTAAGCCTGGATCTTCTCCTTCTTCTCTCCGGCGGGTAAGAAGGTTTCACTTTCTTCCTCGCCCCCCTCCCTCTGCCTCTGTCCCTCCTTCCCCTCCCATTTCCGTGGTCGAACCCCTGCTCCTGATATGGAGGTTTCTTCTGCCCCCGCTTCCCTCTCTGTTGCTGCCCTTCCTGAGGTGCACTCCCTGCTTTCTGCCCCCCCTCCTCCGCCTGTCCTTGCCTGCCCCTCTCAACTGTCTCCTCCTCTCTGTTTACACTTGTGTTCCGTAGACTGTAAACAAGTAACCTTTATATGCAACCATATAATGCATGGATTAGAAAGTCATGCATAGACATCCATCCCACTTCCTCTCTTTGTTTACTCCCAGCTGACACCTGGCTCCCTACTTGCACAAAGTCACCTGACGACCACCCCAAAAGCTCCGGTTGCTTGAACTGCAACACATCTATAAGTAATATAGGACGTGCAGATCGCCCTGTGGGAAGGCTGGTGCTGAAGTAACCCATCAAGTGTCTCTGAGTCAAGAAAATCATTCAGTGTACAAGACAAGACGAGATAGATACCAAGTTGTGGATTATAGCGAAGCCTTAATAGCCATTGAATCTTACGCGAAATAGCCCAACTTTATTAACATAAGACAAACTCTTAAAGCAGTATATCTAGACAATGGTAAACCTTGTCCACTACAAAACTGCCAATAGACCCTTGCAACGCCTCCATTAAGCCTTGGTGACATTCCTATCCGCAAGGAAACGGAGACAAGCATGCTATACTTTAGGGTTATGCAAGGGCTCCATTATTGACTCAATAATGATGGAGACAGTTTCCAGGAGATAGAACACACCTTGTAGTGCAAACCTCACATGCTGGGGATTTTCTATTAACTCTCCCTATTTTCTCCAATACCACCGGCCTCGACTGTGGGGGATCTTAGTACCGATGTCACCTGTCTCCTGGCTGCCTCTACCTCCACCGATCACAGGTGTATCTACGACAATGTACCGGTAGATGAATGTGATCAACATGTCTCGTCTGGCATAAGCCAGATTGCGATATTGCTAAACACAGTGTCACTCCCCGGTACTGTAATAAACCTCGGCACAGTGCCACACCACAGTACAGTGCCAGACGTCAGCTTAACCCAGACAACACCATCAATAACAAACAAGTCATAACTCGGCCCGCTACAATTATTTCACGAATTAATGCCATCATCTCTAAGTGGGATCATTGACTTGCGGCACGCGCGCCTCCCGGAGCTCGCGCACCTCTTCTGCTTCATCATTATTCCTTCCAACAACTTTTAATTTAATTATCGTGGATCATAATGAATGTTTATTTTATGTGGCATGATTTTTTTATAGGTACGAACGTCGTGGGAAAAAATTTGTATTTGAAAAAAGATAGCATGTAGTTTGAGTAATGATAGCATGTAGTTTGAATTATGATAGCATGTAGTTTGAGTAATGATAGCATGTAGTTTGAATTATGATAGCATGTAGTTTGAGTAATGATAGCATGTAGTTTGAATAATGATAGCATGTAGTTTGAATAATGACAGATGTTTAAAACTAATCTCCTTTGATTATATAACATTATAAACATTAATTAAAAAGATACCTTATTTAAAATTTACCCAATGCGAATAGTGAATTTTTCGAATTTGCGAATATCTTGTAAAATATGTCTAGACTTCCATTTTCTATGGTAATTACTCTCTCTTCGAACTGTAAATAATTACAATAATAATAATAATAATAATAATAATAATAATAATAATAATAATAATAATAATAATAATATTTATTATTTTTTCCCCTTTATTCTTTATCTTGTCTTTCATAATATCGCTAATGGCAGTAGTCTGGAATATCGTCCGAGTAAAGTAAATCAACGGGTATCGTAGAGCAAAGAAAGTATCTTAGAAGGAAGATAAGTCAGTGTGGTAAGGGAGAGGTAAATCAGAGGTATCGTAACAGACAGGTAAATCACACGATATCGTACAAGTACATCTAGAGGTATTTTTGGGGAAAAATAAATCGAAACGTATCGTAGGAGAGTGAAAAGTCAAGAGTATCGATGAGTCTTTTTCCTGTTTCATCGTAATATTTTTATGCTCCATTTAGCAAGACTTAATACCAAGTTTCCTTTCATGTTTATTTTTTTATGTTAATTAAAAAAACTAGACACATTTTTTTATTCTGAATGTTTTTTGTTTTTTTTAGATTTCCTTTTTAAACTGTATTTGTTGTGTTGGGAAGAGAGAGAAAACATCCTGAATGAGGGTGACATATCAAACGTTTGTCCAGGAAAATCACAACCATTTTTTTTAGCGATATATAAGAACGTTTTCTCTTTTCAAACGTTTTCCCTGTTTATATACGAGCATTTCACCAAAGGCTACAAGAATACTTTCTGGCAATATGCTTCCACATTCTTCCCCCATATATGAGAGCTTATATTCCCACAATGTGCCGTATTCTCCACCAAAATACAAAGAATCCTTTACACACAGTCCCACGGCTTTCTATTTCTCACACTGTCCCAAAAAATAAATTTCGAGAATTCTTCAGAGGTTACTCCAGCGGCATTAAAAGCCACCGGGGGTTTGTTGACACTAAAAACAAACATTGTATCAACTAGCGAGTAAAAACACGCCCAAGAAAACGACTCCAAGATGTGGACAAGGCACATTTCCCGCTTGGGTCTTTGACCGTTGTTTACCCAGCCTGGTCGATAGTATGGGGTCCGCTGGGGTAGCTAAAGCACTCATCTTTCATAACTCATATGTAGTTCTCTTATGGAGGACATTGTGTCGCCCGTGCCCGTAAGACTGTGGGGGGTATAGGTAGTGAGGGCATTCGTGTCCTAGGGGTGAATATTTAGATAAAATCTATATAATTAAATAAGAAAGGCTGGCTGGTTATGTGTCGGTATACTCTGTTCAATCGGACATTGTTGAACCCAATTCAACCAAACATTGAATTGCTATATGGGGTTTTCATCTCTTGCATTTAGTGATTATTGTTTTAAGTCCTACTTATCCTCAGGCTTTGCTCGTCCAACCTATTTCTGACCCCAAAGACCCCTTCGTAGATGTTAAAGAATTGTGAAACCAAAAACGAGATTTTTCTCGGAAGTAATTATATACAAATATATTTTACAATTTTGTGTGAATAGTTAGGCCTAGGATAGGTTAAGTAGCTGCTCGGTTCTGTTGGCAAGCATTTACAGTGCGTGGGTGAAGCGCTGAAAGCTGTGACGAGGACACAGGAAGGGAGTGAAGTACTGCTCAAGAAAAATTCGAATGTAATCACTTGTCACAAGAAAAGTGTTCGTGATTCATAACCAAGAGGTTTGGCGGCCGGATTAACGAACATTGAACCATTGTTTACGAGGGAAGCCTGGAGTTTACGAGCATTTATCTAACATTTATGAAACACATCTCTTAAGATGCTTTACTTACGTACTTTAAGTTTAAATAACTGAAGATGGGTCACTTTAGTCCTAGATAGAGTATAATAATTCATAATAATTCACTGAGTCAGGGAACAGGAAACTAGAGTGTATTCATACAAGTTAGGCTTTTATCGAAGTAAATTATTAGGCTTCTAACATTTTTGTAGAGTGGTGTGGTCTGGTAGTTAAAGAAACATGTACGCCATGGTGCATAGTGCTCCTGGCTGTCTGGGTTCGAATCCTACTGGGGTGTGGAGGTTTCAGTTGAATATTGGCTTGGGGACCATTCAAGCTTGTTCGCATATATATATATATATATATATATATATATATATATATATATATATATATATATATATATATATATATATATATATGCAACAATGATCACAAAAACACTGATCCAAGTATGCAGAATAACCACATGTGAAAAATAGAAAATGCTTAACGCGTTTTCGGCTAATTCGCCTTCATCAGAGCAAAGTAGATAAAGATGATCATCTTTATTCTACTTTGCTCTGATGAAGGCGAATTAGCCGAAAACGCGTTAAGCATTTTCTATTTTTCACATGTGGTTATTCTGCATATATATATATATATATATATATATATATATATATATATATATATATATATATATATATAAGTATTCAGTGAGAATCCACAAGATCTTCTCTGAATGTTCTTTGTTTTCTTCTTCGAGGATGTGGGTCCCTGCAATTGCACCAGAGGTGGTACCCCTAATATATATATATATATATATATATATATATATCTATATATATATATATATATATATATATATATATATATATATATATATAATATATATGTCGTACCTAGTAGCCAGAACGCACTTCTCAGCCTACTATGCAAGGCCCGATTTGCCTAATAGGCCAAGTTTTCATGAATTAATTGTTTTTCGACTACCTAACCTACCTAACCTAACCTAACCTAACTTTTCGGCTACCTAACCTAACCTAAGCAATAAAGATAGGTTAGGTTAGGTTAGATAGGGTGGTTAGGTTCGGTCATATATCTACGTTAATTTTAACTCCAATAAAAAAAATTAACCTCGTACGTAATGAAATGGGTAGCTTTATCATTTCATAAGAAAAAAATTAGAGAAAATATATTAATTCAAGAAAACTTGGCTTATTAGGCAAATCGGGCCTTGCATAGTAGGCCAAAAGTGAGTTCTGGCTACTAGGTACGACATATATATATATATATATATCTGGTCAAGCGGATTAAGGCGCCCTGTAGTTACCAGTTGCTTTGCTCCTGGGAGTATGGGTTCGAGTCACTTCTGGGGTGTGAGTTTTCAGTTGTATCTAGTCCTGGGGACCATTCAGGCTTGTTTGCATTTGTGTTCCTCACGTGTTTCCCCAAAAAATGAGGTGATTTGATAAATGCTATGCCCAAGATAACCATCCAGGTGCCGGCGGGAAGTGGTTCATATAGCTCAGGCTATCACTTCCTTATGTCCGGTCGTGATGGTCAAGCGGATTAAGGCGCCCTGTAGTTACCAGTTGCTTTGCTCCTGGGAGTATGGGTTCGAGTCACTTCTGGGGTGTGAGTTTTCAGTTGTATCTAGTCCTGGGACCATTCAGGCTTGTTTGCATATATATATATATATATATATATATATATATATATATATATATATATATATATAACTGAAAACTCACACCCCAGAAGTGACTCGAACTCATACTGCCAGGAGCACTCTGCTAGCGTACAGGATCCCTTAACCGCTCGACCAACACGACCAGACAAAAGAGGATGTAGCCGAGGCTATTTCCATCCCCCCGCCGGCACTCGATTGGTAATCTTGGGCATGGTATTTTATCAAATCACCTCATTCTTTGGGGCACATGTGAGGAACACAAATGCGAACAAGCCTGAATGGTCCCCAGGACTATATGCAACTGAAAACTCACACCCCCAGAAGTGACTCGAACCCATACTGCCAGGAGCACTCTGCTGGCGTACAGGATCCCTTAACCGCTCGACCGACTCAGGCAATATCATCGTGACAAGGTAACTGAGGAAAGGAGGATAGAAGAACAAATCAGTGAATCTGTACGATGGTACAATATGGTTGCTGCTGCCAATCCCAATCAATATTGGTGAAGAGGAGGTGACCGTAGGAGAGACTCAGTAATAGCAAGAATCCGTCTTCGATTCAAATATCCATGGAGATTCGGAATGGAAACAACAGTGAAGCAGAGGAGTTGCAGAATCTGTGATGAGAGTGATGGACACCGCCTTGACCACTACCTGAGAGAATGTGAACATCTAAGAGTCATTAGAAATATGTGTAGAATAATAATCTCCACATTGTTTGAGTTAGGAAAACACTATTTGTCAAATATAGATACTGTTCTTCAGAGATTCCCTCATTTTCCACCCGCAAGATAACGTAAATTTTAAGGAATGTAAGAACTCTTGTATATAAATAAATAAAAAAAGGGTTGACGAGTATTAATCTTCTTGTCTGATAAGCTGTTCACTTGAGACAGTTGGGCAAGTCCCAGCTGTGTCTGGGTACAAGTGATAGGATGGACAACCCAGCGGGTTTTCTTCTTAATGGGGAGTGTTGAACATGCTGCTATGACAGTGTGTCCACTCACAGGATGAGGGGCGCTGCCCAATAAACTCGCCCCTTGGGGCAAATGTTTATTTTTGTTGTAATAGATATATTCATTATTATCCCCTCTCCCGTCTTTGTGTGACAGCTCCGGTAGTCAAACACGGTAATCTTGGTCATTAGAGGTTAATGAGGCAAGGGGAGGCCGTATTGATGGCTAGGCAAGGGAGACTGTATTGATGGCTAGGCAAGGGAGACTGTATTGATGGCTAGGCAGGGGAGACTGTATTGATGGCTAGGCAGGGGAGACTGTATTGATGGCTAGGCAGGGAGACTATATTGATGGCTAGGCAGGGAGACTGTATTGATGGCTAGGCAGGGGAGACTATATTGATGGCTAGGCAGGAGAGACTATATTGATGGCTAGCAGGGGAGACTGTATTGATGGCTAGGCAGGGGAGACTATATTGATGGCTAGGCAGGAGAGACTATATTGATGGCTAGGCAGGGGAGACTGTATTGATGGCTAGGCAGGGGAGACTGTGTTGATGGCTAGGCAGGGGAGACTATATTGATGGCTAGGCAGGGGAGACTGTATTGATGGCTAGGCAGGAGAGACTGTGTTGATGGCTAGGCAGGGGAGACTGTGTTGATGGCTAGGCAGGGGAGACTATATTGATGGCTAGGCAGGGGAGACTATATTGATGGCTAGGCAGGGGAGACTGTGTTGATGGCTAGGCAGGGGAGACTGTGTTGATGGCTAGGCAGGAGAGACTATATTGATGGCTAGGCAAGGGAGACTGTGTTGATGGCTAGGCAGGGGAGACTATATTGATGGCTAGGCAGGAGAGACTGCATTGATTGTTAGGCAGGGGAGATATTGAAGCCTAAGCAGGGGCGGCTGTATTGATGGCTAGATGGTTACGTTCTCCTGGCAATTATTTGTATTTTCAGTACCTGGATAAAGTATTTGTTGGTTCGAACGCTTCGAGTTTGGTGAAACCACTTCATATGTTACGCCAGCCCAGCCGTGAGAACGGGCTGGTCGCATAACAAAGGTTTGCCTAGTGGAGAGGCCCTGGAGGTAGGCTGTGTGGGGTGCAGTAGGCGGCGTGGATCAATACAACACCATCTACAAGGCTGATGACGGGAGATATGTGGTGATACAAAACTGAGGGCTGAACCACCGGATAATACCGACACGGTACTCGGTTAATTATTGATTGACGGTGGTTTGTGATCTTTTTTTACTTTATTATTATATAAATTTTGTTAGTACTAGACTGATTTTTTTTTCATTTACCTTGAAGAGAGTGTTACACGGAAATGTATTGTCGATATAGACAACGTTTATTGTTTTTGGCGCCGCTTGCCGACCAAATGTACATATAGATGTATTGATCAAAAGAGTGGTACCCATTGGGTGTTGTGTCGGGGGACAAGTGAGAGCTTCCTACGGGTTACAAGCCAAATTAAATCCACGCCGTACCCGTACTGGGAGGAAAGGTAGTGTCCACCCGCTGCCGACCCTCATATACGTGTCACCCATCTGCATGTCTTGGGAAAACCTCGTAATACTTTAAACTTCGAAAATTGTTTCCACAGATCAAGCCGGCATGATGGTGGTAAGGAGTACAGACCTCGTACGTGGCCACGAAAGTGCAGGGAGGAGCCCTGGGGCCAGATTTACGAAAGCACTTACGCAAGTACTTACGAACGTGTACATCTTTCCTTAATCTTTGACGGCTTTAGTTACATTTATTAAACAGTTTACAAGCATGAAAACTTCCCATTCAACTGTTGTTATTGTTATAAACAGCCTTCTGGTGTTTCAGAGCTCATTTACTGTTTAATAATTGGAAACAAAGCCGCCAAAGATTGAGAAAAGAAGTACAGATTCGTAAGTGTTTGCGTAAGTGCTTACGTGAATCTGGCCCCCTGGGCGTCGAGCTGGGTATTACCAACCTTGCTACGCGCGCACAGCTCTTCCTTCAGCCTTTAGCCTCACCTTCACTAATGTTTCCACGTAGAAATTACAGCTTGTCGCGCTACCGTTACACCAACTGGGCAGCCTAGGGCACGCCTCAGGGGGACGCAGCCCTCAGAGGAGCCTAGCCCTCGGGGACGCAGCCCTCAGAGGAGCCTACCCTCGGAGGACGCAGCCCTCAGAGGAGCCTAGCCCTCGGAGGGACGCAGCCCTCAGAGGAGCCTAGCCCTCGGAGGGACGCAGCCCTCAGAGGAGCCTAGCCCTCGGAGGGACGCAGCCCTCAGAGGAGCCTAGCCCTCGGAGGGACGCAGCCCTCACAGTTAAGCGTCACAGGATTATACAAATTAGTTATTTGAAGAAAAGATGTAAATGAAAAATATAGTAGAAGGAAAAATATAATAAAAGACTAAAATTCGACTTTAAGCTGTTAAGAAACGCATTATGTTATTTTTTCAACAACACGTCTTGAAAATCAATGTTGGCATTTTTTTCAAATAGTTGACCATGCTTAGAGCTGATAATAGTCAGGGCCGGGACTGACTTCCCCTACACCTGTGTCCTCACGTGCAGCTGCCCTCATATTTAACTATACTTTAATAATATTAGGAAATACCTATCAATCAATATGATTCTACCGTCAACTCTTGACCAGGGATGCGGGGAGGGGGGGGAGGGGGGAGGGGGAGGGGAGGGGGAGTAGGAGGGGGGAGGGGGCGAGAGGAATGCTGGAGACGTGACTGGTACTCCGGATTAGCAAAGGCTTGTGTGTGTGTACTTATAATTTTGTGACCTCAGAATCGAGCTATTAGCTCTTGGACCCCGCCTTTCTAACCAATCTATTTTTCTCTATTATATCTACTACATATATATCTCTAACACACACACACATCCCCAGGAAGCATTCCGTAGCAGCCATCTAACTCCCAGGTACCTATTTACTGATAGGTGAACTGGAACATCAGGGTGAAAGAAACTCTGCCCATTTCTTTCCGTCTCAGCCGGGAATCGAACCTGAGGCTCTTAGGACTACGACTCCCAAGCGCTGTCCACTGAGCCGCGAGGCCCACTGTGAGAGTGTGTGCACTCACCTAGTTGTATTTGCGGTGGTTTAGCTTCTGCTCTTTGGTCCTGCCACTCAACTATCAATCAACTGGTGTACAGCCTTTTGGGTTCAATCATATCTAGACTTGAAACTGTGTATGGAGTCAGCCTCCACCACATCACTTCCTAATGTATTCCATTTGTAAACTACTCTGACACTAAAAAAAGTTCTTTCTAATGTCTCTATGGCTCATTTGGGTACTCAACCTCCACCTGCGTCTCCTAGTGCGTGTGCTCCTTGAGTTAAATAGTCTGACTTTATTTAACCTATCAATTCCTCTGAGAACCTTATATGTGGTGATCATGTCCCCCATAGCCCTTCTGTCTTCCAGCGACGTGAGGTTTAATTCCCGTAGTCTTTCCTCGTAGCTCTTACCCCTCTGCTCGGATACAAGTCTAGTGGCAAACTTCTGAACCTTCTCCAATTTAGTCTTATGCTTGGCAAGATATGGACTCCTTGCTGAAGCTGCATTCTCCAGTATTGGTCTGATATATGTGGTATGCAAGGTTCTGAATGATTCGTTACACATGTTTCTAAGGGCCGTTCTTATGTTGGCCAACCTGGCATATGCCGCTGATGATATCCTCTAGATATGGGTTTCTTGGGACAGGTCTGGCGTGATATCAACCCCCAGGTCTTTCTATCTGTTTATTGAAAAGTTTCATCTCCCAAATGTATCTGGCCTCCTGCTCCCTTCACTTATCTTCATTACATTACATTGGCTCGGGTTAAACTCTAACAACCATTTGTTAGGCCATTCCTTCAGTTTTCCAGGTCTTCATGAA
>WNGS01082048.1:10700-29749 GCA_020271785.1 Procambarus virginalis
CTATTATTAATTTTGTAAAGGAGACGGTTGAGAACCATCCTCTCAAGACACTTATAAAGACAACTAGTGAGGGAGATTGGTCGAAAAGCACTCGGCTGGTGAGGTTTAGGAATGGGAATAATAACACTGTTGGTCCATGACTTAGGAAGCTCCCCAGTTACATAGCTAATATTATACAATTGAAGCAAGGGATTCCCTGGAACTAGCAGAAGCATACGCAGTATGCCGTAAGTAACTCCATCCTCCCCGGGTGATGTAGCTTTGCCTTTATGTAGAGCAGAATCTAGTTCGTATTCAGTAAAAAACATGTCACAGTCATCCTCTTGATGACGCACGAAGTCAAGGAACCTTGCCCTATCAGTATATCTATTATTTAATTCATTCTGTGAGGGTAGAGGAAGACTGTCAAAGCTGGAAGTCGTGGCCCAAGCATCAACAAGCTCATTTGCTCTGTGCAGAGGATTAGGGTACGAGATCTCTGCAGCATTTTTCCCTTTGATCTTGTTGATATCCTTCCATGCCCGACTTAGTAGCGTGTGAGAATTGAGACCACGGACAAAAGTTTCCCAGTCTGTCTGCCTCAGCTCCACCATACGTTCCCTGGCCTTAGCCAGAGCCGCTTGAAAGAGCCTAAGCATTTCAGCAGTGCGGATCCTTCTATAAGCTAGTCCAATTATTCCGGCAGTGCGTTTTAGTGCATGCAATTTAGAATCATTATAATAAGCATAAGTGCTATGACCAGTGTAATTTGGGTTACGTGGCCTGGACGATGGATCAAGTGATTCTATAAACTGGTCGATAGTATCTGTGAGCTCATTGTTAAAATCTTCAACTAATGAAGGCTCAGATGAACTGCACCAATCTGACACATGAGCAACAAGATTGTCTCGTTGTTCGATGGGCAGAGCCAGCCTCTTCCACTTGAACATTCTGCCGGGGAGGATAGAGCTGCCAATGCTTACAGTGGCTAATATGGCCAGATGATCAGACGCCATATCTGGCACTATTGACGAGGCACAGACGGTGTGGGCGACGTTGAAACCGAGACATAGATCAAGAATACCCCCGTAGATATTCGTCGGTTCAAGGTCACCCACAATCTGTGCATCATCGTGACTACCTAATAGTGACAACAGTTGGTTGCCGTTATGATTATTGAACTGCGAATTACCAATATTCCTATGCCTAGCGTTATAATCTCCTATAATGATGGTAGGCACAGTCTGAATACAGATAGGAAGGTCAGCATAATTAAAGTTACAAGGAGTTGATTATTTAGTACATAGTTGTTTTTCTCTTTAATTGGATGATAGAGGGGGAGTCTTTAACGTGATTGGGAATACATACATACATACATACATACATACATACATACATACATACATACATACATACATACATACATACATACATACATACATACATACATACATACATACATACATACATACATACATACATACACGTCCAGTCAGCATATAGCTATTTCGGGACAAAATCCAATACAGTTTATATTGGTGAGACGCCACTGTGATGAGGAGTTTAAATATCACAGGAACTGTAGGTTAATGTGTGACATAGGTGAGGTTAGATGAGGCATCTACAAGCATCAGCTGGAGGCTGAGAGAGTGTTGTGGAGGCTGCTGGTACTATGCCTAGATGTTGGAGGGTGGATTTGACTCTCCCACCCTCCCTCGCCCCCCCCCCCACATTGACCGCAGAACGTCTAAGGTTACTTTTCACTCTCGCTTACCAAGGGTATAACCCCCCCCCCCAACACACACTCATGCATCAGATTCTTACCTTACAATATTTATTATTTACCAATTTATGTTATTACAGTGACTCTCAATTTCACAATATTGTGTAAACTTTGATGAATCGCACGTCTATGGGTCATCCAATAATGTTAGCAGACTTCTAGATGTTACCACTGCTAGGTTTAGGCTCAGCTACAAGTACCTCTGGGAATGTAACATCTGATGTAGATTTGACTAAATGTAAACTCTGTCAGCAGAACTATTCGCATACTTTGCGTCATTATATAATGGAGTGTGAAAAAATCGCGGAATTTAAAGATAACAACATCAATAGTGTCCATGAAATGTGTATAAGTACTTCATTCATAATGATGTGCTGCCCGAAATCTTAGCGAAGTATCCAAAATTTGCTTACTGTAGGTAATGCATGCATGCACATGACTGTAAAGCTGCCGCCCAGTTGGGTGGGTGTGGAGCACATGACTGTAAAGCTGCCGCCCAGTTGGGTAAGTATGCAGCAAATGACTGTAAAGCTGCGGCCCAGTTGGGTGGGTGTGGAGCACATGACTGTAAAGCTGCCGCCCAGTTGGGTATGTGTGCAGCACATGACAGTAAAGCTGCCGCCCAGTTGTGTGGGTGTGGAGCACATGACTGTAAAGCTGCCGCCCAGTTGGGTGGGTGTGGAGCAAGACTAGTAACTGTGCGACTCCTCATAGATGTAAAGTGCCTTGTATAGTGACTGTTGTGAGCCTCTTGTTGAATTACTTGTGACACAAAAGATTACTGAATTGCGTATTTGTGTGGGTGATTAAATATGTATGTGTATGTATATATGTATACGTATGTATATGTACATGTATGCATAAGTATGTGTACATTAATAATTTTGTAACTAGCGTCAAAAGATTGATATTTGCTTAGCTAAACGAACTAGAGGGTTCAATTCCTGAACTGATTATGTGCCTCTGTAATCCTTTACACCACCGCCCACGGGATGGGTATTATGGGGTGCATAATAAAGAAAGAAAATGAATGGACCGAACCCCACAATTCATTTAGCTAAGCAAGATACAATCTTGATGAGCTAGTTACAAAATTCACTATAAGTCGTCACATCATAAATGGGTTCGAGATCGACCACAAGTAGTGCATTACATAATTTATCAGTATTGTGCAGCCTGTGATCCCCGCCTGGCTGGATACTGATACCTAGGTAGTTTTCATGTGTCCGGACACCGGCGATAAGGTGGTATTATTTATTTAACTTAAGAGATATATATTTTTAAATGTTGTCACATTAACGGCTACATCTTCCTTTCTTCTGACATATAGATTTTTAAGATTAATTAAAATATATGGAACTAATTATACAATTTATTGGCTAGTGTGCAGGGCTTCACACTCTCAGAGCTAGCCATCAAGTAACTATCAAAACGCATATATCTTCGTTTTCACTTCAGTTATATTTATGACAAAGGATTTTAAATGTAGCCTATATTTCTACCTTTCTGATGACATAAATACTTTCGTTAATTACAATATCTAGATCAAACTAACATTGATTTTCAAAAGGTTGTATATTTTCCATCAATGGAGAGCATCAGCCAAGAAGCCTTCATTAAAATATGAATATCTTTCCTCACCCAATAAGATCTAATCTCTGAATAAAACGCAAAAAACGACTTGATTGTAACCTATCCACCGCTGCCCATTGGATGGGGGAGAGGGGGTTATGTGTAGGATAAACATATCAATTGTGACACTAGCCCTCCATATATGTCAGTTGCTTAAATTATAAACTGTACTTGTGGTCGGTCTCGAGCACATTGTTGATGTGACAATGTGCATTGACTTTTGTAACTAGCTTATCAAGATTATAACTTGCTTGGCTATATGAATTGTGGGGCTCAGTCCCTGAGCCCATTATGTGCCTCTGTAACACTCCACTATCGCCCATAGGATGGGTATGGGGTGCATAATAAATGAACTAAACTAAGCTCTGCCTTTTTGATAACATATATAATTATAAGCTTTATTTGTGAATCTCAATTAATTAAACAATATATCACAGAGCTTGTAGGGTTCGGTGAGATGAGTGAAGAGACATGGGAGATATTACATAAGTACAGTACATGGTAGTTTAAGTAGCGAACGCATGTCAACGAATAACGAGTATATATATAACAAAACTATTGTCCTATGAAGTCGATTTAACTTCCAAACATATATTTTTTAATAAATGTTAAATGTTTTCTGGCTAGTTATGTTAGATTTTATTAAAAATACGTATTCTACTTGTTAACATTATAATTTAAATTTGTGATAATTTGTGCAGAGAAGTGCGACAAGTGGATATGCCAACAAACACTTTCCAAATTGGATAAGTCGCTCCACAACATTGACGCTTGGACCGTCGACTTCCTTTGATGCTACTTATTTACTTATTTCATAATGAAATTACATAAGTTTGGAGTAAATATATGTTTTCTCATGTTCTGCATTCAGCACCCACATTATAGTGAGTAAATATACCATATTACTTCATTACTTAAATAATGCTAAGAGGGTTTGAGTAGCTTTGGGTCTTTAGTGGACAGAATCTCCAATAGATGGGGCGAGAGTCGCCCCATCTCTCTCGCCCGAGCAAGAGTCGAAACTTAATTTAAAATTGATATATCTTTGTTCTCGAACATGATATATTTCATTTGGTGCAATCATAATAATGTTCATATCTCGGTCTTTCTGGAGGCATATAAGATTTTAGGCTTTATTAGCGTATCTTTGTTAATTATACAATATATCAGCAAGTGCGTAGGCGTCTGCACTCCATGCCCGACAAGCTACTGAGCGCTACTATAAAAACATATGTATCTTCACTTGAGCTATAAATATGTCTATTGTAATGTATTTAAAATGAAGCTCTTATTTCTATCTTGCTTAAGACATATAAAACATTTGTGTTTATTAACGAATTTACGAGAAATAAATATTGATCTGAGAGAGAGTTGCTCTGTCGTTCAGTCTGTACGGGGTGGGAGCTCCGTAATTTTTAAAATACATGTTTCTTCATTAGAACTTTAAATATGTCTATGGTAAAGTGTTTAAAGTGAAGGTTATATGTCTGCCTTTTTTGAGACATATAAAACATATATGTTTATTAACGAATTCACGTGAAATAAACATTGTTCTGAGAGTTGCTCGGTCGATCGATCTGTCAGCGGTCGGAGCTCGGCTATTATAAAAGTACACGTATCTTCGCTTTAAATTTAAATATGCCCATGGTAAGGTATTTAGAATGGAGCTTATATTTCTATCTTTCTTGTGACATGTAAAACTCTTACGTTTATTGAGGAATCTGCGTGAAATAGGCATGGTTCTGAGATGTATGCTGCGGTTTTCGAGCTCGACGCGCGGCAATGGACGCCATGCACATCCAGTGGGTGTTATTGGACCCCATACCCATTCTATGGGTGGTTGAAGCCCGATATCCATTCTATGAGTGGTTGGAGCCCCATACCCATTCTGTGGGTTGTAGTGGACGCCATACTCATCCTGTGGGTGGTATTGGACCCCATACCCTTCCTGTGGGTGGATGTGATCCCCATACTCATCCTGTGGGTGGATGTGAACCTCATACCCATCCTGTGGGTGGTATTGGACCCCTTACCCCACCTAACAGGTGGTAGTGGACACAGTAGACACAATACCATCCTGTTTGCAGTAGTTTACCCCATAGACATTCCAACGTAATATCGTTTTCTGTTAGCGTTCCTACAAAACATCCTTTAAAGATTTGTAAAGCACAAACTATGGTATATAATATTGATTGGTGAAGGACTGTTATTCTATGTAATAATTTTTAGTGCTTATTATAATTTACTAAGAACAACTAATATTTCTCAAAACAAAACTACGAGCGTTCAACAGGAAGTAGCTGATCTGTAATATTCTAAGAGCATGGACAATAGTAGGTAAATTTCACAGCCCATGTGGGACCTGAAAACTTCAATTTTCCTTATAATTAAACCAATCACGACTATTCTGCTATCTAGGTTGACGGACGGGTACTGTGAGACGTAAATTGGTACGTGAGGAAGAGTTTGGGCCTTGGAAAAAAAGTAACTGGGAATATACCACATATGTACTAAATCATTGAATAGATTCAATGAAGCAAAAGGCAACATGAAAAGCACTTGGAAAACCATCTCTAGTATCCTAGGAACTAAACAACACTCACATAACCAAATAAAACTCTACAAGGATGGGGATATACCGTCAACTGATTTAGAAATGGCAAATGAATTTAATAGTTTCTTTTCATCGGTTGGTGCTAATCTTGCCAGTAAAATCCCACAGACTCAGACACATATTAACACATATCTCTCAGGCAGCTATCCAAACTCTCTTCTCCTTTCACCAATCAGCCCGGAAGATGTTGTGTCCATCATACACTCTCTAAAAACAAAGGCAGGGAACACCAGTGAAATTCCGTCCATTGTATACAAGAGAGCCTCCCATGCCCTTGCCCCACCCATAGCCCTACTGTTCAACAAATCTATAGAGTGTCACACCTTCCCTGATATCCTCAAAAAAGCAAGAGTAACGCCAGTCCATAAAGGAGGCAATCCGGCGGACATAAACAATTATAGACCAATATCAAATCTACCCATTCTATCAAAAATATTTGAAAAAATTATTTACAAACAGCTCTATTCCTACCTCGTAAAATTCGACATACTCAGCCCCTGCCAGTTTGGCTTCAGGTCCCAAAAGAGCACCAACGATGCAATCATTAGTCTCCTTGACGTAATCTACTCAGCACTTGACAAAAATGAGTTTCCGATTGGACTCTTCATTGACCTAAGAAAAGCCTTTGATACTGTTAATCACAACTACCTCTTACTTAAACTCCAGCATTATGGAATCCGAGGCCTTGCCCTTGACTACATCCGATCCTATCTTAGTGACAGACACCAATATGTAACTATCAATGAAACAACTTCTTCCACCCTACCAATTACCGTTGGAGTGCCACAGGGCAGCATCTTAGGACCTCTTCTATTTCTTATATATATAAACGATCTGCCTAATGTCTCTAATATTCTCAAACCTATATTGTTTGCTGACGATACTACTCTTATCTATTCAGACCTCAACCCACATACACTAAATAATGTTGTGAATAATGAATTAAAAAAAGTCCACTTATGGATGTCAACTAACAAACTAACATTAAACATCGAAAAGACTTACTACATCTTATTTGGAAGCAAATCATCAAATGCAATTCAGCTACAGATAGACAACATTAACATCAGTAATAAAAATGATGGCAAGTTTCTTGGCCTATTCCTAGACAAGAGACTCAACTTCAGCACCCACATTCAACACATAACTAAGAAAGTCTCTAAGACAGTTGGTATACTCTCCAAAATCAGATATTATGTTCCTAACTCTGCTCTCCTCTCTCTCTATTATGCTCTAATCTACCCCTATCTTAATTATGGTATCTGTGCATGGGGGTCTACCACTGCAAACCACCTTAAGCCCATCATCACCCAGCAAAAATCTGCTATCAGAATAATAACTAACTCTGCTTTCAGACAACACTCAGCTCCCTTGTTTAAATCCCTAAACTTGCTAAATATTAACTCCCTCCACACATTCTCTTGTGTCAACTACATCTACAAAACCCTGTTCTTAAATGCAAACCATGCTCTGAAACTCTCTCTGGACAGATGTAATAGGACCCATTATCACCACACCAGAAATAAATATCTCTTTGATATCCCCAGGGTCAAACTTAATCTGTGTAAACACTCTATGCAAATTAAGGGACCTAGTCTATGGAACTCACTCCCTAGTGAATTGAAAAACTGTAAAACTTTTGCCTTATTTAAAAACAAAACCAAAAAGTACTTAATTTCATCTTCTTAGTTTCCTACACTGAGCTTTATTTTTTGCTCTGTATCTAGTGTTACCCAATCTCCTAATTCTTATGTACTTAACCCAAACAACCTTATCATTGTGTTCATTGCTGTCTTCCTTTATGTGCTAGCCATTTGCTGTATTGTGCCTACCAAATTTTGTCAACTACCATTCAAGCTTTCATTGCAATCAATCTTAGCTACCTAAGTGCTTTATTATACTGTACCTACAATTTTCTCTCATCTTTTTTTTTTTTTTTTTTTTTTTTTTTCTTGCTATGTAACTGTTATTATTTCCTTTTATAATTTTTATAATTTTGCTAGTATTTACCTACTAAAAATTTTCTTAGATTAAGGACCTGCCCGAAACGCTGCGCGTACTAGTGGCTTTACAAGATTGTAATTACCATATTATATATTCTCACATTCCCAATGTACCTTCTTGTATATGAATAAATAAAAAAAATAAAATAAAATAAAATCACATTCAACATATAGACTTTAAGCATTAAGTAATATATGTGCTGTCTTGTGTGAGGACGGGTTGCCAGCCCATACCATCCACAGAGTCAGGGGGTCATTGAAAGGTTCCATCTAACTCTGAAGCAGATGTTGAAGACATCGTGCGAGAGTTCTCATACCTTCTGGGACGAGAACTTGCCGTATGTTTTGTTTGCTGATAGGGAGGGGTTGCAAAGTTCACTGGGTTGTTCTCCTTTTGAGTTAGTCTTTGGCCATAAAGTTCGTGGACCCTTGCAAATGTTACAGGAGAATCTGTTAGGGAACGTAACGTTAACCGAAGGTTCGGCTTTCTTTGCGCAACACCACCAGAGACTCAAGGACTGCAAGGCTGCGGCACTAAAGTATCTTGGGAAGGCCCAAGAGAATATGAAAGAACGGAACGATGCCAAGGCTAAGTTGCGGGTATTTCAGCCCGGTGACCCTGTCCTGGTACTAAAGCCTCGACTGGGGAGCACTATGTCCCACAAGTACGAGGGCCCCTACATTGTGACAGAGAAGACTGGGGACCTCACATACAAAGTGAGACACTCTGATAAGCGTAAACAGGTAATGCTCGTACACGTGAATCGGCTGAAGAAGTTCCAGGACCCCAGGCCCATTGCATTAACCAATGTTTTCATTTCCAGTGAGGGAGGGGATGATTGTTCTGGGGACCCAACTAATCTCAGTCTCAATAATTCTAGTTCTGTGAATGCTGTGGAGGAGGGACTGTCCCATTTGCAGATGTCCCAACGTGACGAGGTGCAGTCGTTGCTTGACGAATTCTCCAGTCTGTTCGGGGAGGTCCCGACCCAGACTGATGCCATTTACCATGATGTCGAGTTGACGGACTACACCCCCATTCGCCTTCAACCCTATCGGATGAGTCCGGAAAAGAAGGCCATCGTCCGTAAGGAGGTCGACTTCTTGCTCCAGCACGGCCTCATCAGGCCGAGCCAGGGCTCTTGGTGCTCGCCCTGCCTTTTGGTCCCCAAACCAGATGGCGCCTGGCGATTATGCACCGATTATCGACAGCTCAACAAGGTAACAATAGTGGACGCCTATCCGTTGCCACGTCTCGACGACTGTATCGACGAAATCGGGAACGCCACGTATGTATCTAAATTCGATCTCTCGAGAGGGTACTATCAAATCCCTCTCACTGAACGTGCTAAACAACTAACGGCGTTTGTGACCCCCGAGGGTGTGTTTGAGTATCAAGTGTTACCATTCGGCTTGCGTAATGCCCCTGCCACGTTCCAGAGGCTAATGAACTCTTTGCTCGCTAATGTGCCAAATTGTCGGGCGTATTTAGATGATATTGTGCTCTTTGATATTAATTGGGCTGACCACATAGCTAGGTTACGCCAGTTGTTCACAGTGTTGAAACATGCAAATCTAACCTTAAATGCTAAAAAGTGTCATTTTGGCCAAGGCACAGTGACGTACCTCGGTTATGAAGTGGGCCAAGGAAAAGTGTTACCTCGACAAGACAAAATTAGTGCTATTCTGGACTATCCAGTGCTCAGGTCTAAAAAGGACATTCAACGATTTATCGGTATGTGTGCGTACTACCGACGCTTTTGTCAGAACTTTTCCAGTGTGGCCACTCCTCTCACAGATTTGTTGCGGAAGGCCGTTAAATTTAAGTGGTCATCGGACTGTGCAGAGGCATTTAAAAACTTGAAATTGATCTTAGCTTCCGCCCCAGTGCTTGCTAGTCCAAGGTTCGACCGTCCGTTTAAAATTCAAGTTGACGCGTCTGACTCGGGTGCTGGTGCAGTGTTGTTGCAAACTGGGGATGATAAAGTGGAACACCCAGTATATTATTACTCTGTGAAATTTGACAAGGCGCAGCGCAATTATTCGGTGATAGAAAAAGAGGCGTTGGCGCTAGTGCTAACTTGCAAAAAGTTCGAAGTGTACCTCACAGGTAATATAGTGGAAGTGTACACGGACCATAACCCATTAGTTTTCATGAATCAGATGAAGCAGAAAAATAAGCGCATCCTCAGGTGGGCATTGTACCTACAGGACTTTAATCTATCTATTATCCACCTACCGGGCCGGCTCAACGTGATAGCCGACGCTCTGTCCCGCTTGCCTGAGTAACATTCATCTGAGCCGCAGGAAGCCATACCAAATGTCATGCTTTAGTTATTTTTTTTTAGGTTCTCCTGTGACATTAAATATCCCGTGTCCAATTTATTTACTTCCTTTTGTTTTTTTTTGTTTGGTGTATGGTTTTCTTTCAGAGAATTCCCTTGTAATTTTTTTTGACAGAGAAATTGTTGTTTGGTTGATTTTCTATTATGTCATGGATGTCCATTTTATTCTGTATACTCTTACAAAAAAATATGACTACTATTCTAGTAGTCACATTTTTTTTTTCTCTGAAGGGGGGAGGAGTGTTACGACTCTGGGTTCTTTAGATGGAAACCAGAGGTCAAAATTGAGCTTATTAACGACAATATGGCAGGGCACGCATAGAGAGCTGAAGCTGTTTGTAATCATCCCTG
Source organism: Procambarus virginalis (assembly GCA_020271785.1). NCBI lineage: Eukaryota > Metazoa > Arthropoda > Malacostraca > Decapoda > Cambaridae > Procambarus > Procambarus virginalis. Next base: position 21,408 of record WNGS01082048.1, read on the forward strand.
CCAGAAGTACGACTATTCGTGTTGCTCACAAAGCATTTAGACTCTTAAACTTGTTGTGGATTAAGTAACATTGTTATAAGTTTAACTACCCGTAGAATGAGGAAAGTAGCAATATGAGGCATAAGGGGAAGATGTTTTAATGTGTATAGCTGTATGATCAATTGGGCTCTTCCCGGCACCACACGCATGCTGCAGGGAGGCGGCCTTCTCTGCTGGCTGATTGTGCTGTTCGGACGTGCTCTCCTCCTTCCTCTTAATTCTTTATTTCTGTGACTTAGTTGGTTAAGTACTCCATTACTCATTTTTGTATATGTCTGGCATACCTATCGTTCTATGTGTAGAGTAGTATACCTGGGGTGTAGTAAGTGTATTTAAGTATTTAACTACCTGTTATGCTAACGGGGGTCCCAGTGTAACCACGTGGTCCCCTACCCTAGGCTGACTCCAGTGTGTTATAGTAGAGCTTTACCCTAGCTTGTTTCCAGTGTAAACCTTGTATCCTGCTTATGTGGACCAAGGCTTTTAACGTAAGATTGGGTGGTAAAGTTAGTATTAAATTGTTATTGGTGTGATTGTGTATGGGGGGTGTTAAGGGGTTAATAAATAAGTAAGTTTGAACAGAGTATCCCTTTTTCCTGTGTGGGAGTACAATAATCTATTCCTAGACTAACCGGGTTTAGTAGCAAGCATTTATTATTGTGGATATTTTACTTTGGGGGCCGGGCCTTTTAGTTCTCCCATTTTTTGATACCTCTGTATTCTACTTACCCTTACCCCTTAATAGTACCAAGTTCCCCATAGCAAGCCCACTATTTTTATAACAACAGAGAACATAGAGTCTAAATTGAAATTACTTCTTGTAAAGTCACCAGCACGCATAGCATTTTATTGAGATAATGTTGATATTATTGATATTACAGTTTATTGGAGATAGAATTTCAAAGATGAATGAAGCTTCGGCGATTAGATTAATTACGCCACAGTGATCCAGAGGACGAACACACGTTGACTTTGTCTCCTGTAGCACAGAGCATCACCTTCGCTCTACTGACATCACTCCATAGTGAGCATTTGACTAATAGAATGGAATACGAAATGAATTGTGATAGATAGGTTATATAGACTACGTCTAGGTTACAGATGCAACTGGGAGATTGGTGAACCCCGACAGAGGGAGTGCATCTTCTGCCAAACTGTCACAGAAATGCCATTACTTCACTATCTTCTGGAATGTGAAGCAACCAACGACCTTAGAAGAGCTTTAAGAGTCCCTAAATCTTGCAGTGGCCACCCTGAAGCCATCAACACAGCCACTCTCCTGGTCAACAAAGGTGTCCAGCAGCTGGACACCCTCATAAAGACTGTCAAGCAGTATCCTCCCCGCGATAACAGCTTGATGATTAAATGCGACCTCAGAATACTGAAAAGAATTACTGAACAATAACAAAAAAATTGTATCACTAACGGGCTATTCATGCCCGTGCCACCTCTTGGGTGGCTTAATCTTTATCAATCAGACCCATCTGCCGACAAGCACTCAAGCTCTACCAACAAGCACTTCAGCTCCTCAGACTAAATCTGCACTGCCAGTCTTCAAGGTACAACATACAGAAGATAAGTCTTCCTACGCCACTGTAGTGGACCTCGAAAAAGAGTACCCCCAGTTCCAGATCAGAGCAAACCCAAACCTCAGAGGAGAATATATTCTGAAGCCCAGTGACGAGTCAGCCGTAACGATTCTGAAAAATTACAGAAAATGTGAGGAACTCAAGTCAGAAGATAAAATAAGAAAAATCATTGTCCTCCACTATCCCTTACATATTGCCCTAGATCATCTCGAAAAGCTGAACTATGTGGTGTCAGCAGAGAAATGTGAATCAATAAGTCAACGAGCCTTTATCTATCGCCGCATCCAGCATTTAATCATAAGTGTGTCTTTGGGAAAATTACCGAAGTTTGGGGTGGACGCCCAAGCATCGCCATGGATAAAGAAAACGATGTTCAGCGATCATTAACGCGATTCGCTTTAGTCTACCATAAAGGAAGATTTTTTTTTTTTTTTTTGGGGGGGGGGGGGTTTATAATTTAAAATTTTTCAATTAAATATTTGCGATTTTATGTTTTGCTTTCAAACAAATAATAAAATTTACTTACAATATTTTTAATAATCTACATTTTTCAACAAAATTTTAAACAAAATCTTAGACATTATATAACTTTAAAAATTGTAATATATAAGACTAGAGTATTAAAATAAATTTTAGAAATATTAATAACATTAGCGCAAGTGAAATGTAACTGGTGATAAAGACAATTCATATTTTGGATGCCACCTGGGTACTATAGACTGGACAATGTTAATTGTCCTAACATTAGGAGATTCACGTGCCAGAATTTCTCCGGATTATGATGTGGACTAAAACTATACTGCTGTTTTTATTAAGGTCAAGAAAGTTTATTAAGAAAAAGAAGTACATCTCAAAAGGATAAAGTAGCGTAGGCTATTTCTACCTTCGTCTATATAAAGTCCCTCAAGGAGCGTACAAACCCATACACTACACAATTATTTATCATATTTTACATTTCATATTCCAATAGTAATCACGTGGCATACTGTGAGATCTCTTATTGATTATGCTGCTCCTGTCATTTCTTGTGTTGGTAAAGGTAGACTAAACAAGTTGGAGAAGGTTCAATATGAAGCCATGAGAATAATCCCAAGATTATTCTCATGACCCAAGTAATACTGTTACCGAGATAATGTTGATATTATTGAAATTACAGTTTATTGGGGATAGAATTTCAAATATAAATGAAGCTTCGGCGATCAGATTAGCCTTGCTCCCAAATGCTTAGACTGCATCAGTAAAGAGGCAAAACAGATTGGGATCAAACTCAACCCCTCAAAGTCAAAAGCCATGCCCATAAAAATAGCGAAGCCCAACATCCAACTCACAGTACAGGGTCAACCAATCGAATGGGTGGACACCTATCAGTACCTAGGAATAATCCTGGACACACACATGTATTTTAATGCTGAGGTCACTTACTTGAGAGAGCGAACTGCGGCCAGGACGGCAATCCTCAGGTCGCTAACCTCCCTGTAATGGTTGTGGTCAGAGAAACAATCTTCGTCCTAATGGTTTTATTCTCCGCCAGTAACAACAACAAAACAAATATCAGGTACATGAAATATTGTTAACAAGATCATAAACAAAAGAGCATCTGCTCCAAACATGCTACCTCCAACATCTGTAGTACTCAATCCCAACATTCCTCCCCTTTTAAATAAACTCTATCCCTACAGGTTAAGTCTATCAGGCGGTCGTATGACTCTTCCTGATTTTCTCTACTGGGAGTCCTGACCTGTTACTTCTGGGAAACATTCTTCTGAATTACTCCTTGCAGAGTCCATAGGGTTGACTGTATCCCCATAACCCTCTGCTGCCCCTTGCTCTGCCTCACGGTCACCTGCAGGTGCTGCTATCCCTTCATTATTAGGATGGATATCACTAGTTGCCCCACCCCCACCTGAAGGGTCTTCAAAATTCCCTGTGAACCTTGGCATGAGCTGATCGGCATGCCTTCTCCAATTAATGTTCCCAAAACTCTGCACTTGCACAGTGAAGTCCCTGCGGCCCAGGACTTCCCTAATTTTTCCTTCCACCCAGGGCTTTCCACTTCCAAAATTCCTTGCATATACTGCATCACCCTCATTAAACAACAATTCCTCTCCCTGAGCCAACTGACTGGCCACGCTAGTTACCGATTTCTCTTTATTGGGATCTGTCTTTACTGCTTCCATGTGCACTTTAAAGTGTCTATTAAACAGTAATTCAGAAGGAGATTTACCAGTAGTAGAATGAGCAGTTTTTCTTTGATTATATAAAAATCTACAAAGTCTTGTATTAATAGTACCTTCCGTAAACCGCTTTAACCCTTCTTTCAAGGATCTCACTGCTCTCTCTGCTAGACCATTTGAAGAAGGATTATAGGGGGCAGGTGTTACATGTTTAATACCATTTTTTCTAAAAAAAATCCTCCATTTCCACAGAAACAAAATAAGGAGCATTGTCTGAGACAATTATGTCTGGCAATCCAAAATTACAAAATGTTTTCCTTAGTATCTCTTGAGATGATTTCGGGGCTTTAGTGTCCCCGCGGCCCGGTCCTCGACCAGGCCTCCACCCCCAGGAAGCAGCCCGTGACAGCTGACTAACACCCAGGTACCTATTTACTGCTAGGTAACAGCAGTAAACATTCACCCTAACATTCAGGGTGAAAGAAACTTTGCCCATTTGTTTCTGCCTCGTGCGGGAATCGAACCCGCGCCACAGAATTACAAGTCCTGCGCGCTATCCACTAGGCTACGAGGCCCCTACACCAGGCTACGAGGCCCCTACTCAACAGTAATAATTCACAAGTTTCAAATAATTCACAATAGTAATTCACAAGTTACAGATGATTTGGTGGAATTACACATGCACATCCAGAAATTTGGTGTATGAATCCACCACCACTAGGTAATATTTATTATCCATAGGTCCCGCATAATCTACATGAAGTCTAGACCAGGGTTTTCCAGTGCATGGCCAAGAAAGTACTGGGGCCTGGGGTTTCTGATAATTCTTAAAGCAAATATGACAATTTTTTGTTACCTCAGCAATATCCTGGTCTATTTTTGGCCACCAAACCCAACTTCTAGCTTCTGTTTCATAGCATTTATGCCATTATGGCCTACATGCAGCTGTTCCAAAATCTTACATCTCAGTTCCCCAGGCACCACCACTCTATTCCTATACAAAAGTACATCCTGGTGAATACTAAGGTCAGCCTTCACTGCAGCATACTCTGACAATAACAAATTATCATTCCAACCATATTTGACATATTTCAACAACAGACTTAATTTGGGATCTCTACCAGTTGCCTTCCTAATAGTCTGGAATGAAATATCCTCAAAAGACATAGCTTCCACCAGGTTAACATACTCCACTGGAATACTGGAATTTAATTCTTCTGTCACAGGCAATCTACTTAATGCATCAGCTACTACATTATCCTTGCCTGGCTTAAACTCTAAATCATACTCAAACTGTGAGAGTAGTAATGCCCATCTTTGAATTCTAGCATTGGCATTAACTGGAACTTGCTTACCTCTGCCAAACAATCCTAGCAGGGGTTTATGATCTGTTCTAGCAAGAAATTTCCTCCCCAGCAGAAAATACCTCAGTTTCTTTACAGCAAATACCAAAGCTAAAGCTTCTTTATCTAACTGAGAATAATTCTGTTCTGCAGGAGATAACTTCTTGCTAGCAAAATATACTACTTTATCCTCACCATCTACTTCCTGTAATAATACACAACCCACTCCTACTGGGGAAGCATCTACCTCCAGTTTTAATGGGAGTCTACCTGTAAAATTAGTGAGCACTGGAGAATTGATCAATTCCTGCTTAATATTCCTGAATGCATTTTCCTCTCTTGCTGCCCACTTAAATCTAGCCCCTTTTTTCAACAATTCATACAAGGGTGCTAATTTTGTTGAAAAGTTCTTCACAAACTTACAAAAATATGTAACCATCCCAACAAAAGACTGTACTTCCCCAACTGATGTTGGGGCTGGGGCATCTATTATAGCAGCTACATTTTTGTGAGAAGGAGTAAAGCCCTTACCTGAAATATGGTACCCCAGATATTCAATGGCCTTGGTCTTCAACGTTGTTTTTCCCTTATTAATCTTCACATTGTGCTTTTGCAAAAGATTCAAAACTTGTTCTAATCTAGCATCATGCACTTCCTCATTCTCTCCACATACAATAATGTCATCTAAAAAACTGGCCACACCTTCAATGTTAACTAACAACTGGGACATGAATCTCTGAAAAATTGCTGGAGACGAGGAGAGTCCAAAAGGAAGTCTTTTATACTTAAATAACCCCTTGTGGGTATTAATCACTAACAATTTCTGGCTCTCCTCCTCTACAGGAATTTGCAAGTAAGCATCCTTCAGGTCAATCTTAGAAAAAATTGCTCCCTTGCAGACCACTGACAACAACTCATCTATCTTAGGTAAAGGGTACTTCTCACAGTGTATGCGGTTGTTCAGTTCCTTGAAGTCTGCACAGATTCTCAAGGATTTCCGATCTGCCTTCAACACTGGTACAATTGGGGCTGCCCACTCACTATGTGTAATTGGCTCTAAGATGCCTTCTGCCACATGCTTTTCCAGGGCTGATTCTACCAATTGCTTGTAATGAAACGGCACTGTTCTTGCCTTGAAAAATTTAGGTGAAGCCCCACTTTTCAGGTGAATTTTTGCCACCATGCTATTAATTGGCTTATCTGCCTCCACTGAATATTTATCTAACATTTGTTCAGCACTTTTAATTGTTTTAACTATCGACAATTCATCTAGGCCCGCCAAGAAAATTCCCACTTTTTCCATGTGGTCCTTACCACATAGGCTAGGATTATGTGAATCCACTACATAAAAATCCTGGACAATTTCTTTTCCGTTATAACCTACTTTTGCCGACACTTTGCCATAGACCTTAATCGGTACATTATCATAAGCACTTAAAGATTTTTTACCTGGTTTTACATTCAAATGCAAGGTATCTGCCCAATCTCTAGACAATGTTGACACTGCCGCACCAGTGTCCAGTTCCAAGGGAACTAACTTCCCATTAATTACAAAATTCACCACTTGTGACTTCACTGAACATACCTTTTCTTTCACCGAATATAGTCCGTTTTCCTCACCTGCAGCTTCTTCAGACAGTTTACCTTCCTTTACCGCCTTGACCACAGTACCATTACCTCTTCTTCCTGCATTACCTGGTTGTCTCCTCTCCCAGGCCTTGTTGTTCCTGTTCAGAAATTCCCTACACACTCTCTGCAAGTGTCCCTCCTTGTTACAAAAGTTGCATATATATGCACGAAACTTGCACTTGCTACTTATGTGACTGTATCCACAGTGTTTGCATCTGGTCTGGCCCTGTACGACCATAATTTCCTGAGTAGAAGTCTTACTTCCAAAAGCCCTTTCCAGGTTCAATATCTTCTCGAGCACTGTCCATGATGTCATCGATTGTAGATCCAAATTTTCTGCCACCAGGTTAGGGAAATAATTCTCCTTTTCCACTGCCATGAACAACTGGTCCCTAACCCTGCCGTCCAACTGTGCTCCGAAGTTGCAGTGGTTAGCCAAAGCCTTCAAATCCGCACATAAATCCTGTACTGATTCCTGCTGCTTTTTCGTCCTCTCCTGGAAATCCATCAAACTCCTGTGATATGATGGTTTCACCACATACTGACATTTAAGCAGAGCAATCAGGTCTACATAGGTCTTCGTGTGCCATAGCTCCGGTGCACACAAATTTCCGAGAACACTATATGCTTCAGAGCTCAGTGAAACTAAGAGTACCGCTTTCTTGTTGGCGTCCTCCTTAATCTCCCAGCACTGAAAGTTTTCTTCCAGTAGGCTGAGCCACAGGTCCAACGAGATCTTGGCAGTGTTAAACGGCTGTATTGACATGAACGGCGTAGTTATTGTCACGGTGGTAGCACACTCAACTGGGGTATGCGAAGCGTCCACTCGTCCACACGACGTACCCTGCTCTCTCTTGATCCTCACATCACGTCTCGTACCCAGGCTCTCTGCCGGAGATGTTTAATCCTCGTCGCCACTATTGTAATTGTGGTCAGACAAACAATCTTCGTCCACATGGTTTTATTCTCCGCCAGTAACAACAACAAAACAATTATCAGGTACATGAAATATTATTAACAAGATCATAAACAAAAGAGCATCTGCTCCAAACATGCTACCTCCAACATCTGTAGTACTCAATCTATCCACTACCTTTATCCTTCCTCTAATGTAATGTGCTACATTCTCGGGCATATTATCAATAAAGTGTTCCACTAAAACTAAATTCTTAAGTGCCTCCTATGTTTCGGCTTTAGCCAAGTGAATCCATTTTTCAAACAATCTAATTTGATCATTAGCAAATTCAGTGAGAGGTTGGTTGTGAGTAGGCCTTAAGTTGCGATAAGCTTGGCAGTGAGCTTCAGGCGTAATTCATATGCCCTCAAAATTCGTTTCCTGACTTTATCATATTCAAAACACTCGTCGTCAGGCATGTTTATAAAAATATCTTGTGCTTTTACCGCTAAGCCGCCCCCTGCAAGATTTTTCATCCACTCTTCCCTTGGCCAGTTCATGACATGGCTAGTCCTGAAAATGGTTGAAAAAATCTTTCAGGGTCTGACTCTGAAAATTCAGGTAAGTTATGCTCTTTTATCAGAATGCCTGGGAATTGAGTCCCCAGTAGGTG
>WNGS01082054.1:0-24518 GCA_020271785.1 Procambarus virginalis
CACCAGTTCTTGTTCCCCCCACCCCCCCCCCCCCCCCCCGGGGTATGTGTGAGGGATCGTCTGCATTCCCATGGGAGATATCTGTCAAACATGAAGGTTTGCACAGATATTCGGAAGCGTACGATGAGCAAAGCCTTGGGGCACTGCGAAGGGTCCGCGAGGGCTGGCCCTATGTCCTCACATCTCCAGTGTGTGAGAGCCATGGGCACCCAACTGCTCTGTGGGTGGGTGTGAGAGCCCATGGGTACCCCAGCTGCTCTTGTGGTGTGTGAGAGCCATAGGCATCCCAGGCTGCTGCTTGTGGGTGGAGAGTCCTCGGAGAGCTTCTACAATACACAAAGATTGTTTACGTCTACACCCTCGTCTTGTGTCCTCTCCAGCTCACAAAACTATTTCATAAATGCTAAATAATGCATGTCCCGTCCGTCATTGAGGAAAGAGATCGTATCAGGTCTCACGCTAAGTAGTTGACCTGCATAAGTACTCGATGGACTCCGGCCAAGGAACTCCCGACTTGAACCTAGTACTGTAAGACTTTCCCGTGCGAGACTTAGAGACGCTTGCGTCACTGCATGTGTAACCTTGGTGGCTACCACTGATGTCAGCCTTCAGTCTTCTATCTCGGTACTTTATGGAGTGCAACATACGGCGGTTATGCTTCCTGGGGCTATTTTCATCTCCTTAATAGTTAATATCTGGAATAGTAAATTCACTCATGCATATCGTTAAAGAAACAACGTGTCGATGTATAGTACTAGGAAAAAATTGCAATCCTTAGATGTCTAATACATACTGGGATACCACGGAGTACCCTTGGAGTGTTACCCTACTGGCTAGTAGTACGGGGACGATGTAGGGGATCGGGCCTACGGGTGCGGCAGGCACACAATAGGATGGACAGCTTATACATGAGATGATGATTGTATCAGGGTTATATTCAGCTGTTCCACCCGCGGGTTCCCGGTAGACCTCGACATCAGGACTCTCCACTCCCAGGAGGCTAGCACACAGCTGACCGACTGGACGTAACACCCAGGATCACGTATGTCTGTACGTGCACTGCGGTAACAACAGGGGCCATGGGTGCCGGTAAAAACTCTGCTCTCCATGTGTTCTCGCACATAGCGCCTGGGATCGCACACCCGGCACCAGCGGATCCACACTACAGTCACTCCGTGACATTGATCCCCTCGGCTCACGACAGGCTCACAGCTTACACTAACGCTCCGCTTATCTAGCTTCGGTAGAGCTTCCTATATCACGGACTAGTGACTGGCAGTGAGGACTTCCGCGTGCACCACTGGTTAGGCCAGATGTTTATTGGGATCCCACACTGGCCCTGTGTTACGATGTTTGTTAGCGGGTAGTTGGGCGACGGCTGGGTGCCTCGCTCCACGAGAATGTTTGGCTGAGATGCTTAATTGGTAATATACCTGCCTGGTAGGTCCTACGCCTCTCGTCTCAGTGTGACGGTAGAGCCGACGGTCACAGCTTCATGAGCAGGCTCGGGCTCCGGTTCGAATTCCCTGACCGTGCCCACAAGTGGGATTGGGACCGCTATGTCATGCCTTCCCTCTGTCTCTATCTCAAATTACCTATTCTCCATCCCCGTCCATATGGATAATGTACCTAGCCTCCCCAAGCCCGAGCCTACCCAAGCCCCGGATCCTGGGATCCCATGCATGTCTTGTGACTACTTTGGCCCAACAGGCTGTTGCTTGGAGCCAGCTCGCAGGCGCCCACATTATAACTCAGCCCACGGCGACGAAAAAAGGCATATACTAGTTAAGCAGCCTCGGACTGGTGTACGCTGCTAGGTGAGACATACCCGCTGGCCGCAGACCTACTGATAGAATGTTGTTCCCTCGCAGTACCTCTAGTGTACATGTACCTAGTTGTAGCCACAGGCCATAGTGTGTAATAGCACAGGGGGTAGCACTGAGACCACTTGTGCTTGGTCGGTCCCACGGTTCTCAACTCTTTATCACCTGCTGTATAGGTTCCCAAAACCTGTTGGGCTCTGTCATATCGACATTGGAAACCCGTGCATTGGAGGGGCATCTGCTCCCAAGTCACACTTCTTACATTCAGTTGCCTAGTTACATATACTTGTGATTCACAGCAGTTACTTAGCCTTCAGCAACACGGTTGGTACGGCACGAATATCTTTACGCCTCGTCGACGCATGTAGATTCCGCTGAGATGGCCATATTTGTGCCTTGTACTGCTGCATGACGGGGATCTGTAGTGTTGCTGTGGTATGTGGTGGATCGTGTGCTAGTGTGTTCCTGTAGTGTGGGCTTGATGTGATGTGTGTGTGTGTGTGTGTTGTGTATGTTGTTGGATTGGTCAGTGGTGGTGTGGCATTCCTCACTGTATAGCATTATTCTGTGTAGTCCTTTGCACTGCGTGGTTTTAGCTTTGGCTCTTTGGGTCCCGCCTCTCAACTGTCAAATCAACATGGTGTGTACAGTTTCTGAGGCCTATTGGGCTCTATCATATCTACATTTGAAACTGGGTAGTGTGAGTCAGCCTCACACACATCACTGCCTAGTGCCAGTTCCATTTACTAGACTAGGCTCTGACACTGACCAAGTTCTTTCTAATGTCTCTGGTGGCTCATTTGGTTACTCAGGACTTCCACCTGGTCCCCTTGTTCGCGTCCCACTTCCACGGGGTGAATAGTTCATCCTTGTTTACAGCCCGGTCAGTTCCCCTGAGGATTTTGTAGGTTGTGATCATGTCCCCCCTAATCTTCTGTCTTCCAGGTGTCGTAAGTTGCATTTCCAGCAGCCTTTCCCCATCACTCATGGCCTCTTAGTTCTGGGACTAGTTAGTAGCTAACCTTTGGACGTTTTTCCAGCTTAGTTCTGTGCTGACAAGGTACGGGCTCCATGGCAGGGGTCCCGCAGCGGCCGCATACTCCAGGGTTGGTTTTACATATGTGGTGTACAACATCCTGAATGATTCCTTACAGAGGTTGTCGCTGAAGGCCGTTCTGATGTTAGGCAGCCTCGCATATGTCGCAGACTTAATTCTTTTTTATGTGGTCTTCAGGAAACAGGTTTTGGCGTGATATCAACCCTCATGTCTTTCTTTCTCTCTGTCGCTTTCATTAAGTACTTCATCCCCTATTGTGTATCCTCGTGTCTGCCTCCTGTATCCACTGCCTAGTTTCATTACTGGGCATATTTACTGGGGGTTAAACTCTAAAGCCCATTTGTTGGACCATTCAATCAGTCTATCTAGGTCATCTTGGAGCCTCCTATCTATCACATTCCTCTGTTCAATGCCTCCTGTCATAAGTTATTATGCATCGTCCGGCATCATAATACATTGAGAGGAACACCGATATCCCTATACCCGCTCATGGAGGATATTAGCTATATAATACCAGAGAACACTGGTATAGGTCTGACCAAGGATCTGACCACAACTGCGGGAACTCCGACTTGTAACGTCCTCGCCCATCCCTGCAGACTTGCACCACCTACCATATCACATACAGACCTCGTTGTCTCCTGTTGCTTAGGTACTCCTACTACCACCGGGCAGGACCCTCCCCTTTCACTTCCAGCCTGTGCTACCTCTCCAACTTTCTCGGCAAGCTACGCCCTCTTGGTCTGGCTGCACTGGTATCAAAGGCTCGTTTGACAATATCACCAAACAACCTATGGCACGTCTGACTCACCACCTTTCTCTTTCTGCCTATTTTTCTGTTGGCCTGGTCGTAGCAAATTAAGTAAGTCCCTGTGAGGCAGTGACCGTGCCCTCCCTGAACCCATGTGGTTGCTGTGTAACAAAGTTCTTTAGCTCCAGCTGCTCCACTAGCTCTCTTCGCACAATCTTTTCGTACCATCAGCCTTTGCATTGGTATGCCTAGGTTAGAGGTACCACCTAGGGCTCTGTTAGTTCACAGATGTCTCTCCTGTCTATCCCCTTTCTTGTATATCTGGAATACATTAGCTGCTTTCAAAATATCTGGCCGGTCCCCTGTTGCCAGTGCTGGATCCTTGTGCTATACACATATGGAGAGTGGTGGCAGACAGTTCTCTTTGCTCTTTCCTTTAGTCAACTCTCATGGGGAGATTCACATCTGTCGGGCCTATAGTCTCGTCTGTATGTCAGCAATCCAAACTCTATGTAAAGCACTTCCTTACTTCTCCCCGCTGGTAATCCTCACAGGTCTTCCAGTGGGTTCCTGGTCTCCTTGGTAGCTATGCCCTCCCCTCTGGTACGTTACCTCCTAGACGTTATTTCTCACCTTGCGTGAAGGTGAGGACATCCTGGAATTTTCTTATTCAGTTCCTCCTACACTTCCTTGTCATTTGTAGTGAAATCCCTGCGCCCCTATCCTCAGTTTCATACCTGTTGCCTTCTTTTACTGTTGCCCTTTTTTCTCCTGATGGTGCTATGCAACAATTTAGGATGCATGAGTCTTTGCCTTGTACTCGAGCGGATATACATTTTCGTCATCCTATGGTCCTTTCCGCCTCTCCCCTTCCCATCCGCACATATTCATTCCTGGCGTTTCTGGTATCTTCTCTGCTCTCCAGATGTCCTGTTATTACTATATTTTCTCCATGCCCTTTACTTTGCTGTCCTTAGTTAGCTTACATCTCTGATTTAAACATGGGTTTCTCATCTTCACATTTCTCTCGGTTTTCCTTTTGACTGGGACCACAACAGTTTGCTTGCTGCGTCCCTTGCACTTCTGCGAGTGATGTAATCCTCATATCTTGAGCCGTCTTATCCCAGAGTCCTGTATGTTTCCCATGGCTATTTCCTGTCCAGAAAATTTTCCGCTATCCCTCTATGCATAGTGTTCCCATCCGGTATGTCTAACCTTTGGTTGTACGGTATCCCATCTCTCTGAGTTCAAATAACTCCTGTCTTCAATCGAGGTACTTCAAACACACATACACTGTGTGTGTCGCTCATTTCCTACTGGTAGTCCTCACACAACCTGATTCTTTCTTATGTCGGACACGTGGTTCAGTAGTGCAAGACTAGGTCGAAGTCTCTGCCTGGCTTTTCGGCAAGTGCCCTCTCATCCTTCGTTGGTTGTCGCCGACATCTTGCTGGAGTTAAAACTGTGTACTTGTCACCATCTGCCAATACCTGTTTTGCTCTCCATGTTTCTTCGCCTCCATGTGGGTCCCCTTTCTCCCAGTCTATTTTTCCGTGATTGAAGTCGCCCTTGATGAGCTTAGCTAGGATGGGATTCTATTTCTTCTACAGGCAGCCGAGGCTGTCCTCGTGGAGAGAGCGCTCTGCCCATCTTGGGGCGCGGCCTCTCTGGTGTTGTGTTTGTGTGTGTGTGTGTGTGGTGTTTGTGTGTGGGTGTGTGGTGTGTGTGTGGTGTGTGTTGTGTGGATGTGTCTTTCTAAGGTGGTGTGATTGACAATATGCGAGCGTGGGACATATGCAACTAGAACAGGATCCAGGAACTCCCCCTAAATATTTGAGAACCCCCCCCCTGTCAACACACCAGATGTTATTGCTGGGTTGACGGCGTGCCTCAGTGGCGCAGTGGTCACACACTCATCTTACAACTGTATCATGGCCCCCGGTTCGATTCCAAAGCTCAGACGAGACGTTTTTAACACGTTGTTCCTTACACCTGATGCCTCTGTCTATATAGTCGTAATGACTTTTCCTGATTGTCCGCTGATAGGCCCCTCTACTCCCTTTGTTTACCTAGCAGCAAACACAAAATGACATCTGCGTAGTCGACTGTTGGTCGGTTGCATCCTGGGGAAGGATCACTATAAACCTAATAGCTTAGTGTCACCTGGCGCACAATTGGAAACCGTTGTAATGCCTATCTTTTTCCTGAACAATAATGTCCCACATACTGTGGCCGAGTCTTCAAGGTACTCTCCACTGTGTGTTATCTGATGTTGACCAACAAGTCCTTATACTTCAGTTAAGGACAAACAGAAAGGGGGAGTAATAAAGAGAGTATTGACTTGTTATGCACTTGAAGGCCCGGGCGAGGGCCTTCGTAGGCGCTAAGTGTTTGCTCTCGGCCAACTCCGGGAGTAAGAGTCCGGGCGAAGAAAGACAAAGGTCGCGGCGAAACACCGTGCGTGTGTTTATTGCCGTGACATTGTTTGGCTCTTAGTGCCTGTCGGGGCGCCCTGTGTATCGCTGCCAGCCTCGGGAGCATCGCTCATCTGCCTCATCCCGTCATATTGATGGTCCAGACGTAATATTCTGGGAGTGCGGGTCTCCGCTTGGAAGCGCGCTAGCAGAGCCCTATTGATGGTCACCCAGCAGATCAGAACTAATTGCTATTGATGATTTCTGGTCGGGTAAAGATTACGCCGTAACATTTGGCATCAATGGGTTGCCTGAGGGTTTCTCTGGGCTTTGTGCAAGATTACTCCCCGTCGACGCTTAGGAATACAGGCGATGATGAGCTGCATAATCCACCATCTTGTCTTCAAGATGGCGTCCAGCGGGTCCCGCTGGACGTGCTGGTCACTGGGTTGTACACACCGCTGTCTCCCGTGTCCCCCCAGACCTGAGTCGTACATCTTCCTTAACATTTTCTTCAATTTTGCCTTTATTACCGTTTGCCTGTTTTCCAAGATTTATTAAAGTCATCTAGCAAAGGCCTTTCTCTTGACGGTTATCGTATCGAGCCACATCATTAATGAATTACAAAGTGAACGCCAGGTAATTTGAGATTGGTCACTCGCAGTGTTTATCCCTCGGAAAAAAGGGGGGAATGGACCGAGAGTGGGGAACCAATAAAGTGGGGGAGGGGGGAACTTGGAGACTGCGATCTGGACTGGAATGATGACTCGTTGGGTTTAGGAAATGAAGTGGACAGGTTATCTGTCGGAGCTTGGAAGGTCTCTGCAGTTGTGCCTTATAGAACGAGGCGGCGACTGCTGGCGAGTTGGAGATATTGGCTTGCGCGATACAACAGCCAGCCATGCTGCGTATACACGGGCGCCTGCGCATTATACCACCGCATGCTGCAGTTATACCGGCCGCCGGCTTGAGTATTTAACCGGCAGCCTGCGGCAGTATACCGGACGCCTGCTCATTATACCGGCGCCATGTTGCGTCAGTATACCGGCGCCTGCTTGTAGTATACAGCCGCACTGACGTAGTTACGACCACCTACGTTGCTGTATACCAGCGCCCACCACCCACCCTCCAGCAGTCCCTAACCCCCATTAATATATACGATATAATTGATATATAATATATATATATATATATATTATATTATATAATATATATATATATATTTTAACTGTAGAATACATATATACAACTGATCGGCCACAAACTTACTCTTCACACATGGACCTTTATCAGTTGTGTAAACTACAAAAACACATTTCTGTATGTACCCTTATAACCTGAGAGAGAGGAGGGAGTATTCTGTGCGGGGGTGGCATAGAGTTTGGCGGGGGCGCCAGTGCCAGCCCGTCGAATATTGGCGACTATGCTGCAGATCTTTTCGGCCAGCTGGAAAGGCTGACTTGCAATATAGGATTGAGTTCTGCATTTTTGGAATACTACGTAAAGTCCGGAGTGGTAAGTGGTCGGGGGGGTGTCTGGAAGGTTGCCTGTGGGCCACCCGGTTCGGAGGTTGCGGGGTTTCCCCGTCTTGGAAGGTTAACGTGGCCCCCCGGTCCGGAAGTTTACGTGGGTCCCCCCGTGCCTGAAGTGTTGGCGTGGGCTCCCCGGTCTCTAAAATTTTGCGTGTGGCTCCCGGTCTGAAGGTGCGTGGGCTCCCTCGGTCCTGGAAGGTTGGTGGGCCCCCCGGTCTGGAAGCTTGCGTGGGCGCCCCGGTACCTGAAGGTTGCGTGGGGCTCCCCGGTCCTGGAAGGTTGGGTTGACTCCCCGGTCCTAGAAGGTTGCGTGGGCTCCCCGGTCCTGGAAGGTTGCGTGGCTCCCCGGTTTCCTGGAAGGTTTGCGTGGGCCCCCAGGTTCTGGAAGTGCTGTAACTCCGGTTCTAGACGGCTGTGGCCCTGGTATGTTGTGGCCCCGGACCATGTAAGGATTGACCTGGATGTGCGGAAAGTTGACCCTAGATTGGTGTAGTGCGGAGATGGCGGTCAGAAAGGAAGGGAGCCCCCGGTGTGTGCGAATGGGCGCTGGTAGCCCTGCAACTAATGACCCGGAAACTTTCCTTCCCCTCGGCTAAGAGACGACGCTAATGGCACTACCCTCTCCCGGCTCCCTCTTCTCCCTCTACTCTCTCGCTCAACTCTCTCCGTGCCTATCCTCTCATTCCTCGTCCGTATCGCTTCTTCTCTCTCTCTTCTCTCTCTCTCGCTCTCTCTTCTCTCTATCTCTTTCTCTAGCTCCTTCTCTAGCTCTAGCTCGCTCTCGTTCTCGCAGTCCTCGTCAGTCTCTCAGTCCGCTGCTCTCTCTCTCTCCTTTTCTCTCTCGCTCTCTCTCTCGCTCTGCATCTCTCTCTCTCCTCTCTCTCCTCTCTCCTCTCTCCGCTCTCTCCTCTCTCTCTTCTCTCTCTCCTTGTCTCTCTCGAGCTCGCATCTCTAGCCTAGCTGTTCTCCCTCTTCTCCCCAGGGACCAAGGGCTCTCCATTCCTCGCGACTCAATCCGCGTCCCTCTCAATCCATCACATTTCAACCATCAATCCTCCATCCCTAAACAGATCCGCACCACCCTTTCTAAGCTACGATCGCCCCATCCCCACCCTCCGACGTCCCATCCACCCGCACCCCGTGTGTCGCATCTCTCTCTTCCCTCCACCGCCCCTCCCACCCTTCCGGCATCACTACCTCTCCCACTCTTCCACATCCTCCTCGCTCTCCCACCACCTCCCACCTCGTCTTCTCTTCCTCTCGTATCTCCCCTTCCTTCTCTCCCCTGGATAACCCCTCCTCCCCCCTCTCATCTCACTCTCGTTCTCCTCCCCCCTCCCATCACCCTTCTCTCAATCCCCCATCTCTCTCCCTCTCTCCGCCTCTACCCTTCTTCCTCATCTCTCTCTCATCTGTCCCTCGTCTCTCTATCTCTCTCCCTCCCTCCCTCCCTCCCTCCCTCCCCCTTTCCTTCCCCTCCCTCACTCTTGACACCTCCCTGTCAGTCTCGATCATAATATCGCTTCTCATCTGCTCCTTCCTGTGGCCTTAGATCCCCCGCCCTCCCTCCCCATGTTCTCCTACTAATTTTATTATATCTCCATCTCTCTTCTTTCTGTTGCCTCTGTTCCTTCAGTTATCTCCCTGTTGATGCTGCTTTCGGAATCTCCCCCCATCCCCACCTCTTATCTGCTGTTCTTTCTGTCTCTCTCCGTGATAAACACAGTTCTCAGCCCGTTTGCCGTCCCAGCGTTACTGTGTGAATCAGGCGCGCTAATCCCCGCTTGCCTTGTTCGCTCCTGCATTTCGCTGTCCAAGTCCGAAGTGTTTGTTCCTGGGCACCAGTGTCCCCCAGGCGGCGCTTCTCGCCACCGGCTGCGTCCTCCGTCTCTCCTGTACAAGCCTTCCAGTCTTCCTGGGTTTTTGTTCACGACTTCGTGTAATTGTTCTCGTCGTCCACATTCTACCGTATGTACCGTACCGGGTCTTATACATGCTGCCACAGCCACCATCTCTGTTTTGTGGCTACTTCCAAACGGATTTCTTCCCCAGTGTCTCCCTTCGTCACACGGCCCCTCCTCCCTCCCCCCATCACAAGATCAAGTCTTTTTATCATTTTCCCCCACCACAGGAGCAACCCTTCCATCATTTTCCCCTCCAACACAGGACCAACCATTATATCATTTTCCCCCACCGCAGGACCAACACTTCCACCATTTTCCCCCACCACAGAACCAACTTTTCCACCATTTTCCCCGACCACAGGACCAACCCTTCCATCATTTTCCCCCACCACAGGACTAACCCTTCCATCATTTTCCCCCACTGCAGGACCAACCCTTCCACCATTTTCCCCCATTCGCTCCCCCATCACTTTCCCCGCCAACCCAGCTCTTAGCCAAATTAAAACTTATGTTAATGACGGAGCCCCAGCGGCAAGGAATTAAGCAATTAGCCGTGAAGCCGAAGAGTCGCCGGCGTCCCATCGGTGATTCGAAGGTCGAGTTCGGCGGGTTTATCGGAGCTTCCGAATCTCTCTTTATGGGAGTCTTGAAGAGTTGAGGCCAACTTGCGAACTCCCAGAAGCGCTAACACGTCTATTATATGTCTACTCACGGTTTGGGATGGGGAGGAGGGGGCACTTAAGGAACTCAAAGGGGGATAAGGAACCGTCAGATATTTGCAAGGTGGAGGGTGTGTGTGTGGGGTGGTGGAGGGTGTGGGATGGGTGGATTGTGTGGTGTAGTATGGGATGGTTGGATTGTGTGATGAGGGGTGGGATGTGTGGATTGTGTGGTGTGGAAGTGAGTCAAGATTGACACTTGCTTAGCTAAATGAACCATGGAGTTTAGTTTCTGAACCTCATTATGTGCCTCTGTAACCCTTTCCACTACCACCCATGGGATGAGGTGCAAATAATAAACGAGCAAATGATGTGTGTGGTGTCGTGATAGTTCCAGCGGCAGAAGGTCGTCGTGGGAATGGTTCCAGCGGCAGAGGGTCGTCGTGGGAATAGTTCCACGGCAGAGGGTCGTCGTGGGATGGTTCCAGCGGCAGAGGTCGTCGTGGGAATAGTTCCAGCGGCAGAGGGTCGTCGTGGGAATAGTTCCAGCGGCAGAGGTCGTCGTGGGATAGTTCCAGCGGCAGAGGTCGTCGTGGAATAGTTCCAGCGGCAGAGGTCGTCGTGGGAAGCTCCAGCGCAGAGGTCGTCGTGGGAATAGTTCCAGCGGCAGAGGTCGTCGTGGAATAGTTCCAGCGGCAGAGGTCGTCGTGGGAATAAATCCAGCGGCAGAGGTCGTCGTGGAATAGTTCCAGCGGCAGAGGGTCGTCGTGGGAATGGTTCCAGCGGCAGAGGTCGTCGTGGGAATAGTTCCAGCGGCAGAGGGTCGTCGTGGGAATGGTTCCAGCGGCAGAGGTCGTCGTGGGAATAGTTCCAGCGGCAGAGGTCGTCGTGGGAATAGTTCCAGCGGCAGAGGTCGTCGTGGGAATAGTTCCAGCGGCAGAGGTCGTCGTGGGAATAGCTCCAGCGGCAGAGGTCGTCGTGGGAATAGCACCAGCGGCAGAGGTCGTCGTGGGAATGGTTCCAGCGGCAGAGGTCGTCGTGGGAATAGTTCCAGCGGCAGAGGTCGTCGTGGGAATAGTTCCAGCGGCAGAGGTCGTCGTGGAATAGCTCCAGCGGCAGAGGTCGTCGTGGGAATAGTTCCAGCGGCAGAGGTCGTCGTGGTAATAGTTCCAGCGACAGAGGTCGTCGTGGGAATAGTTCCAGCGGCAGAGGTCGTCGTGGGAATAGTTCCAGCGGCAGAGGTCGTCGTGGGAATAGTTCCAGCGGCAGAGGTCGTCGTGGGAATAGTTCCAGCGGCAGAGGGTCGTCGTGGGAATAGTTCCAGCGGCAGAGGGTCGTCGTGGGAATAGTTCCAGCGGCAGAGGTCGTCGTGGGAATAGTTCCAGCGGCAGAGGTCGTCGTGGGAATAGTTCCAGCGGCAGAGGGTCGTCGTGGGAATAGTTCCAGCGGCAGAGGTCGTCGTGGGAATAGTTCCAGCGGCAGAGGTCGTCGTGGGAATAGTTCCAGCGGCAGAGGTCGTCGTGGGAATAGTTCCAGCGGCAGAGGGTCGTCGTGGGAATAGTTCCAGCGGCAGAGGGTCGTCGTGGGAATAGTTCCAGCGGCAGAGGTCGTCGTGGGAATAGTTCCAGCGACAGAGGTCGTCGTGGGAATAGTTCCAGCGGCAGAGGTCGTCGTGGGAATAGTTCCAGCGACAGAGGTCGTCGTGGGAATAGTTCCAGCGGCAGAGGTCGTCGTGGGAATAGTTCCAGCGACAGAGGTCGTCGTGGGAATAGTTCCAGCGACAGAGGTCGTCGTGGGAATAGTTCCAGCGACAGAGGTCGTCGTGGGAATAGTTCCAGCGACAGAGGTCGTCGTGGGAATAGTTCCAGCGACAGAGGTCGTCGTGGGAATAGTTCCAGCGACAGAGGTCGTCGTGGGAATAGTTCCAGCGGCAGAGGTCGTCGTGGGAATAGTTCCAGCGGCAACACTCGCTGTTTGTTGACCAACTTTAAATTGATTGTCTTTAGTTCTTAACTCTGAAGAAATGTGAGGGGAAAGGGGGGAAAAGTTTTAAAACTTCCCCTCAGAGCCCTCGCCGGACGTGCAATAAAACAAAGTAATTGGATTCAACTTTGGGGAATTTTCATTGTGCAGGGATAAAGCGGGCGTGAATTGTGCACCAGCCGCCTTAACTTTTGGGGGAATTTTGCCTCCGCGCGTTTTACCGGACTTGTATTATGCTCGCTTGATAATATTTTAGGTATTCTCGTTGTTGATGAACTGAACCTTGTATGCTGGGGATTAGAAACTTGCGGGAATGGGGGGGGGGGGTGTTTGAGTGCGTGTGCGTGTGCAGGTACGTACTCTCGCTTATCGCTCTGGAGTCTGCGTGTGCCTGTGGGGCCGACTAGGCTGTGGGTGCCTCCATACACCTGCGGGAGGTGAGAATGGCGCCAAAGTGGAAGCCTCGCGCCCTACACTTCCCGCCTGTGTCTATATCTTGCCCCGTTATTTATTTTCTCATCCACTTGGACATCGACAGGATTTTTTTTTATTTATTTTTGTATTCCAGGAATGTTTTGGAAAGTCTTGTGATTGAAAACAGTGGAAGCGTGGGTGGTGACGGACTTTAATTATTATGGTGTTCCTTGCGACAGTGAGTGCGCTTAGGCTCATAAGGTGAGCCTAAGTGCTGAGACGCAGGAACAGCTGTGCCTAGGTGCTGAGACGCTGGAACAGCTGATCCTAGATGCTGAGACACTGGAACAGCTGAGCCTAGGTGCTAAGACGCTGTAACAGCTGAGACGCTGGAACAGCTGAGCCTAGGTGCTGAGACGCAGGAACAGCTGAGCCTAGGTGCTGAGACGCTGGAACAGAAGCTGAGCCTAGGTGCTAAGACGCTGGAACAGCTGAGCCTAGGTACTGAGACGCTGGAACAGCTGAGCCTATTTGCTGAGACGCTGGAACAGGAGCTGAGCCTAGGTGCTGAGGCGCTGGAACAGGAGCTGAGCCTAGCAGCTGTATGGGAGGGTGTGCTGGGAAAGTGGATGTTCATCGTGTTAAAAGCCTATAACAGCCGTCCCAGACCGTCTGAGTAATGTTATGCATTAGACGCCCGCTACCCTGGCAAGGGGGGATTTCTGAACCGAGGAGGAGGAAGAAGAGGAAGGAGAGACAGAGGGAAGAGGAGGTAGGGAGGGATGTTGAAGAGACTAAGGAGAGGAGTAGGAGGAGTAGTAGCTTTAGAGAGAGAGAGAGAGAGAGAGAGAGAGAGAGAGAGAGAGAGAGAGAGAGGGAGGTGGGCGGGGAGGGGATAGGAAGTGGAGGGAGGTGGAAGAGGAAGAATGGGAAAGCAGGAGGAGGAGGAGGCCAATTTCATAATCTCCTCCTGTGGCAGTTATCCTTCTTTGTACTTCCTTAAGACGTGTATAGTGTGATCAAGTATCTCAAAACTAGGTTTGGTTTCCTGGGTGTATCTGCACTTGTCTCTGTTTCGCGAAGGTTGAGTACTTCCGCGGTGGCACTTAAAGATGACCTGTTTGTATAGTTAAGATGCTAGTTGTTGGGAGAGGCAGAGGGGAGGGAAGATAGGGAAGGGGAGGCGATTGATGGGTGGAAGACAGGCAAAGAGGCAAGGGATTAAGGGGTAGAATTACCATGATTATTATATTATATTTGAGTACCCCCTATTATTCAACACTAAACCCCATCCACCTCTCTTAATACCCTCCAATCACCTCATACCACACCCCCCCCCCTCCCCCTATACTACAACCCCCCACCCCTATACTACAAAAACCTACCCCCCATATATCCCTCACCCAGGAAAGTAATACAAGCGGGAGTCTCCCACACTTAATAAAATAATGGGGTATCCACCCTGTTGTTGTGGGGGGGGGGGGGAGGCTATACAACTAGGGGAAAATATGTATATTAACTGCTTTTTAGAGGAAATTATATTAACTTTAATGTTTTTTCTTCTAGTATATTTTTTAAATATTTATTATTATTATTAAAAAAATTATTATATATATATATATATATATATATATATATATATATATATATTATAATAAAATATGTGTGTGTGTATGATAACGTAATGTGTAATGAGGAAATTTATTGCCAGTGATTTATTTTGTTTTAAATATCTATCTTCTTGATCATTTTTTTATCATTTAAACAAAATAAAATTGTTACTACTATCTAAACCTTCCGAAGATCTCTCCCTCTCCATTATGACCTCTTGACCCTCCAATACCCCCTTACCCATCCATTAACTCCCCCCCCCTGCTCCCCCACACCCCTTACCTTCCACCCCCTGCTCCCCCACACCCCTTACCTTCCACCCCCTGCTCCCCCACACCCCTTACCTTCCACCCCCTGCTCCCCCACACCCTTACCTTCCACCCCCTGCTCCCCCACACCCTTACCTTCCACCCCCTGCTCCCATACCCTCCTCCCCTGCTCTCCATACCCCCTTACCTTCCACCCCCTACACCCCTTCCTTCCCCACTACTTTCTCTTACTTTCCCCCCTTCTCTTACCTCCCCCATTATCTACCATTCTTCCGTCTCCCATTCTCTCTTAACCCCTTTCCCAATTCTACATGCCTTCTTACCTTGCCCATGCCCTTACCTTACGTCCTCATCCCCCTCTCTATCTCACCCCCGTGATCACTGATAGGTAAGCACCAAAGCTCAATAGTCAATATTCTACTTCACACATCTAGAAAATCTCCAGCTTTGTTTTGTTTGGCGAGGTACGGGCTCCAGGCTGGCGCCGCATATTCCAGAATTGGTCTGACGTATGTGGTATGCTAGGTACTGAACGATTCCTTTGGGTGGGGGTGTGTGTGGAGGTTGGAGAGAGGTGGAGGGGGGGGGGAACCGCAGTGTTGCGCTGGTGGTATTGATGTGAGTTGGAGTGCGGAGGGAGAGGAGAAAGAGAGGGAGAGGTGCTGGGTTAGGTCTTGGGGAATGGAAGGATGGGTGGGGAGGGGGGGGGGGTGAACGAGAGATGGGGAAGGTTGTAGAGTATGGGGTAGGGGTAAGCTTGGTGAATAGTACATGTTGAGGATAGGGGGGATGAAGTTAGGTATTTGAATGATTAGAAGTTAGGAATGATTGTAGCATACGGTATGAGATGAGTGGAAGTTGTGGTGACAGAGGAGTGAAAGTGTGTAGGGAGGAACGAGGTGGTGGCCGAGTGCTCACTAGTAAGATAGTCGAAAAAAAGGAGTTTTGTGAACACGGCTGTTGGACGCCGACGAGGCCGACTCATTTCTCCTTGCAACAATGATCGCGATTCGAAGAACTCTCCCCACCAGCTGCTCCGAGAGCCTTCACTACACACCCAACTGGTAATGGTAATGGTAATGCATTGCAAGGTGCAACACCGTCAGTGTTGGCTGATAACCCAGCAGTGCTGTGGAAATTTACTAAGTAATAAATTTGCAGAGAATTCAAACATATTGCAAAATGACAGGGGGAAGATGGTAAAGAAGCCAGAGTGTCTAGCTTAGAGNCGTATCCCAGCTCCTTGCCCTCGTATCCAGTCCTTGTCCCGTATCCCAGCTCCTTGCCATCGATCCCAGCTCCTTGCCTTCGTATCCCAGCTCCTTGCCCTCGTATCCAGCTCCTTGCCCTCGTATCCCAGCTCCTGTCCTCGTATCCCAGCTCCTTGCCCTCGTATCCCAGCTCCTTGCCTCGTATCCCAGCTCCTTGCCCTCGTATCCCAGCTCCTTGCCCTCGTATCCAAGCTCCTTGTCCTCGTATCCCAGCTCCTTGTCCTCGTATCCCTTCATAGCATAATATTATACAGTCAATCATACTAGAATATTGCTTGTTTTTCCTCATAAATTACTTGCTAGTTTTAGTAGGTATAGAGAGTTTAGATCAACATTACACCATGTGTGTTTTAACACTATTGTATACTATTGCGATGCTCAAGGCTGACCCAGACGTTCTCCCTCTCTCTCTCCCGCAGCATCCGTACCCCTCCGAGGACCAGAAGAAACAGCTAGCCCAAGATACGGGGCTAACTATCCTACAAGTCCAACAACTGGTGAGTACCTATTCCAGCTTATTCTATCCTACTGCGTCCTGGGCTTCACTTACTCACATTGATTGATTTTAATCTTCAAATTTCTTTCAGTCACAAATTTGACTCGAGATATTTTCAACTTTGAAATATTTTGTTTTCTATTTTGAGCAAAAATTGTTATTTTTGTTTTTTTTGTTTTTTGTTTAGTCAATGCGAGGTTCACTGATGGTTATTTTTGAGTTTTGAAGTTCGGGACACTCAATATAGTTTGTATTTTATGACACTAGTTTGAGTGAATTGAAATTGAAAGAGCCACATTTGTTGACCCCCTTTGTATGGTAGTTCCTGTCCACGCCGCTTCCCGGTGCGTGGCGTGACGGTCGCACTGCGCATCTTTACTCAGTCGTGGCGGCTCAGTTTGCATTTATTGAACAATTAATTATATTATTGTAATTATTAGCATCTTTATTGACAAAATTAATTGCAATTTTGCCTTTTATAGCACCCTAGAGTCCTGAAATAAATGCTAGCAGTTATAATATATTAACATTAACTTGAACAGAACTTGCAAAGACTTGACTCTTCACCACCACCGCCCTTAATGAAATTATTACCTTCGATAATTACTTTGACCGTTGGTGAAGGATGCTAGTTGACTGTTGGGTAGGTGATGGTGATTACTATTAGCCCGGGCCACCTTGCTCTAGCAGCAGGCAGCCTAGTGCAGCCTGCCGCCCCCGACAGGCAGCCTAGTGCAGCCTGCCGCCCCCGACAGGCAGCTTCCCCCCCCCCCCCCGTAACAGTCAGCCTAGTGCAGCCTGCCGCCCCCAACAGTCAGCCCAGTGCAGCCTGTCGCCCCCAACAGTCAGGCCAGTGCAGCCTGCCCCTCCCCCCCAACAGGCACAAGAGTGCTGGGGACCCTCCATGTTTAACTCACATTCTCTCCAACTTTCTGAATGTGGCACTTTTATCATTACTCTTTAATGTCTTGAGAAGGAGGTCATTTAACATTTAACTGGTCTCGGCAACAAACCGAAGGAGGTGTCAAGAATACTTGAACCTCGCAGCTCCTCATTATGATAGACATTAGTGAATCGATACACAAAAGATTAAGGCTTGGAATTAAAAAAAATATATTATGGGCATTGAAATCTTAGGCTAATGGTCGATCCTTGTGATATTAGGACATGGGTACAAGTACCCATGGAATATGCAGATTTAAATCAATCCACAGGAGTCACCAGCTGTAACTCTCCCCCCTGTAATACCCCCAGTGCCCCCCCCCCCACACACACCCGTCCAAGTTAAGGACCTCGTTCATTCTGACTAAAAATCCTTCTTCCCAAGTTCTTGTTCCCTTACCCCCCCCCCCCGGGAGGCTGTGAGGTCGTCTGCATTCCCATGGGAGATATCTGTCAAACATGAAGTTTGACAGATATCGGAAGGCGATGAGCAAACCTTGGGGCACTGCGGAAGGGTCCGCGAGGCGCCCACTGCCTCACATCTCCAGTGTGTGAGAGCCATGGGCACCCAACTGCTCTTGTGGTGTGTGAGAGCCATGGGTACCCCAGCTGCTCTTGTGGTGTGTGAGAGCCATAGGCACCCAGCTGCTCTTGTGGTGTGAGAGTCTCGGAGACTTCACAACACAAGATTGTTACTCACACCCTCGTTGTGCTCTCCAGCTCACAAACTATTTCAATAAATGTAAATAAAGCTGCCGTCATTGAGGAAAGATGTTCAGGTCTCGTAAGTTGACGCATAAGTACTCGATGACTCCTGGCCAAGGACTTGAACCTATACTTAAAGACTTTCCTGCGAGACTTAGAAGACGCTTGCGTCACTGATGTGTAACCTTGGTGCTACACCTGATGAGCCTTAGATCTATCTCGGTCATTATGGATGCAACAAACGGGGTTATGCTTCCTGGGCATATTTTAATCTCTTAATAGTTAATATTGAAAGTAAATTCACTCTGCATTCTTAAAGAAATACAACTGTCGATGTATATACTAGAAAAATGCAATCTTAGATGTTATACATACTGCGATACACGGAGTACCTTGGAGTGTGTGTGGACCTCTCGCCTCGGGTGCGGCGTCACACAATAGGAGGACAGCTTTCTTGAGATGATTTCAGGGTTTTTAGTGTCCCCGCGGCCCGGTCCTCGACCAGGCCTCCACTCCCAGGAAGCAGCCCGTGACAGCTGACTAACACCCAGGTACCTATTTTACTGCTAGGTAACAGGGGCATGGGGTGAAAGAAACTCTGCCCATTGTTTCTCGCCAGCGCCTGGGATCGACCCCGGAACCACAGGATCACAAGTCCATCGTGCTGTCCGCTCGGCCGACCGGCTCCCAGCTTACAATAAGCTCCGTTATATCTAAGCTGGTGAGCTTCCTCTCCACGGCCAGTGTGTGGCAGTGAGGGATTGAGTGCCACGGCCCGTTGTTGAGCCACAAGAAACGATGTTTGTTGAGGTATTGGGCGAGGCTTGGGTGCTCGCTCCACGAGAATGTTGGCGAGATGCTTAATTGTAATATACCTCCTGTGGGTCCTACGCCCTCACTGGACGGTAGAGCGACGGTCTCGCTTCATGCAGGTCGGCGTTCAATCCCTGACCGTCCACAAGTGGTTGGGCAGCATTCATTCCTTCCCTCTGTCTTATCTCAAATCCTTA
This sequence comes from Procambarus virginalis, assembly GCA_020271785.1. NCBI lineage: Eukaryota > Metazoa > Arthropoda > Malacostraca > Decapoda > Cambaridae > Procambarus > Procambarus virginalis. The sequence continues at coordinate 18,842 of WNGS01082054.1, forward strand.
TTCTCATCCCTTCCATATGGATAATTACCTAGCCTCCCCAAGCCCGAGCCTACCCAAGCCCGGTCTGGGACCATGCATGTCTTGTGATAACTTGGCCCAACAGGCTGTTGCTTGGAGCAGCTCGCAGGCCCACATTATAACTCAAGCCCGGCGGAAGAAGGCATATACATTAAAGAGCCTGGGACTGGGTACGCCTTAGTAGACATACCCGCTGGCGCACACTGAAGAATTTGTCTCAGAGTACCTCTAGTGTACTTACCTAGTTGTACGTGCCAAGTGGTAATTGCGGGGAGACGAGCCACGGTTCTTGGGGGTCCCGGTTCTCAACTCTTTATCACCTGCTGTATAGGTTCCAGAACCTGTTGGGCTCTGTCATATCTACATTTAAACCCGTGCATTGAATCTGCTCCACAACTTCACTTCTTAGTACATTCCATTTATTCACTTTTTCAGATACTGAGCAAAATCTTTCTACCGCCTCGTTGACTCATTTAGTTGCTAGATTCCATCTTTGTGGCCTTGTTTGTACACTCTGTGTGTGTGTGTGTGTGTGTGTGTGTGTGTGTGTGTGTGTGTGTGTGTGTGTGTGTGTGTGTGTGTGTGTGTGTACTCACCTAATTGTGCTTGCGGGGGTTGAGCTTTGGCTCTTTGGTCCCGCCTCTCAACTGTCAATCAACTGGTGTACAGATTCCTGAGCCTACTGGGCTCTATCATATCTACATTTGAAACTGTGTATGGAGTCAGCCTCCACCACATCACTGCCTAGTGCATTCCATTTACTAACTACTCTGACACTGAAAAAGTTCTTTCTAATGTCTCTGTGGCTCATTTGGGTACTCAGCTTCCACCTGTGTCCCCTTGTTCGCGCCCCTCCAGTGTTGAATAGTTCATCCTTGTTTACCCGGTCAATTCCCCTGAGGATTTTGTAGGTTGTGATCATGTCCCCCCTTACTCTTCTGTCTTCCAGTGTCGTAAGTTGCATTTCCCGCAGCCTTTCCTCATAACTCATGCCTCTTAGTTCTGGGACTAGTCTAGTAGCATACCTTTGGACTTTTTCCAGCTTCGTCTTGTGCTTGACAAGGTACGGGCTCCATGCTGGGGCCGCGTACTCCAGGATTGGTCTTACATATGTGGTGTACAAGATTCTGAATGATTCCTTACACAGGTTCCTGAACGCCGTTCTGATGTTAGCCAGCCTCGCATATGCCGCAGACGTTATTCTCTTTATGTGGGCTTCAGGAGACAGGTTTGGTGTGATATCAACTCCTAGATCTTTCTCTCTGTCTGTTTCATTAAGTACTTCATCCCCTATTCTGTATCCTGTGTCTGGCCTCCTGTTTCCACTGCCTAGTTTCATTACTTTGCATTTACTTGGGTTGAACTTCAACAGCCATTTGTTGGACCATTCACTCAGTCTATCTAGGTCATCTTGTAGCCTCCTACTATCATCCTCTGTTTCAATCCTCCTCATAATTTTTGCATCGTCGGCAAACATTGAGAGGAACGAATCTATACCCTCTGGGAGATCATTTACATATACCAGAAACAGTATAGGTCCAAGGACTGACCCCTGCGGGACTCCACTTGTAACGTCTCGCCAATCTGAGACTTCACCCCTCACACAGACTCGTTGTCTCCTGTTGCTTAGGTACTCCTCTATCCACCGGAGTACCTTCCCTTTCACTCCAGCCTGCATCTCCAACTTTCGCACTAGCCTCTTGTGTGGCACTGTATCAAAGGCTTTTTGACAATCCAAAAATATGCAGTCTGCCCACCCTTCTCTTTCTTGCCTTATTTTTGTTGCCTGGTCGTAGAATTCAAGTAACCCTGTGAGGCAGGACCTGCCATCCCTGAACCCATGTTGGTGCTGTGTTACAAAGTTCCTTCGCTCCAGATGCTCCACTAGTTTTTTTCGCACAATCTTCTCCATCAGCTTGCATGGTATGCAGGTTAGGGACACTGGCCTGTAGTTCAGTGCCTCCTGTCTATCCCCTTTCTTGTATATCGGGACTACGTTAGCTGCTTTCCAAATATCTGGCAGTTCCCCTGTTGCCAGTGACTTGTTATACACAATGGAGAGTGGTAGGCACAGTTCTCTTGCTCCTTCCTTTAGAACCCATGGGGAGATTCCATCTGGGCCTATAGCCTTTGTCACATCCAACTCTAGTAAACACTTCCTTACTTCCCCGCTGGTAATCTCAAAGTCTTCCAGTGGTTCCTGGTTAGCTATTCCCTCTCTTACCTCTGGAATTTCTCCTTGCTCGAAGGTGAAGACCTCCTGGAATTTCTTATTCAACTCCTCACACACTTCCTTGTCATTTGTAGTGAATCCTTCCGCCCCTATCCTCAGTTTCATAACCTGTTCCTTTACTGTTGTTTTTCTCCTGATGTGGCTATGCAACAATTTAGGCTGAGTCTTTGCCTTGCTTGCGATATCATTTTCGTATTGTCTTTCCGCCTCTCTTCTCATCCTGACATATTCATTCCTGGCGTTCTGGTATCTTTCTCTGCTCTCCAGAGTCCTGTTATTCCTATAGTTTCTCCATGCCCTTTTACTTTGCTGCTTAGTTAGCTTACATCTCTGATTAAACCATGGGTTTCTCATTTTCATTTCTCTGTTTTCCTTTTGGACTGGGACAAATTTGTTTGCTGCGTCCTTGCACTTCTGCGTGATGTAATCCATCATATCTTGAGCCGTCTTTCCCCTGAGCTCTGTTTCCCATGCTATTTCTGTCAGAAATTTTCTTATCCCCTCATAGTTTCCCATCCGGTATGCTAACCTTTTGGTTTCGGTATCCATCCTCGAGTTCAATAACCCTTCTTCAATCAGGTACTCAAACACCAGTACACTGTGGTCGCTCATTCCTACTGGGTCCTCAAAACCGATTTCTCTTATGTCGGAGTGGTTCAGAGTGAAGACTAGGTCGAGTCTCGCTGGTTCGTCATTGCCTCTCATCCTTGTGGGTTCGCCGACATGCTGGGTTAAAAAGTTTCTTGTCACCACTTCCAATAGTTTGGCTCTCCACGTATCCTCGCCTCCATGCGGTTCCTTGTTCTCCCAGTCAATCCTTCCGTGATTGAAGTCGCCCATGATGAGCAGGTGGGATCTATTTCTACAGGCAGCAGAGGCTGCCCTCTGTGGGCAGCCTCTCTGTGTGTGTGTGTGTGTGTGTGTGTGTGTGTGTGTGTGTGTGTGGTGTGTGTGTGTGTGTGTGTGTGTGTGTGTGTGTGTTTTCTAAGGTGGTGTGTTGACAAGAGCGAGCGTGGGACATATGCACACTAGTAACAAGGAGTACCAGGAACTCCCCCTAAATATTTGAGAACCCCCCCCCTGATCTAGGCCCAGCGTTATTGCTGGGTTGACGGCTGCCTCCTGGCGCAGTGGTCAGCACACTCATCTTACAACTGTATCATGGCCCCCGGTTCGATTCCAAGCTCAGGACGAGACGTTTTTACACGTTTCCTTACACCTGATGCCTCTGTCTATATAGTCGTAATGACTTGCCGCTTTCCGCTGATAGGCCCCTCTACTCCCTTTGTTTACCTATCAGCAAACACAAAATTACATAATAGTCGACTGTTGTGGGTTGCATCCTGGGGGAAGATCCTGATAAACCTAATAGGCTTAGTGTCACCGACAATGGAAACGTTTATGCCTAATTATGCCTAACAATAATGTTCCCACATACTTAAGGCCGAGTCTTCAAGACTCTCCACTGTGTATCTGATGTTTGACAACAAGTCCTTATACTTCAGTTAAGGACAAACAGAAAGGGGGAGTAATAAAGAGAGTATTGACTTGTTATGCACTTGAAGGCCCGGGCGAGGGCCTTCGTAGGCGCTAAGTGTTTGCTCTCGGCCAATTCCGGGAGTAAGAGTCCGGGCGAAGAAACAAAAGGTCGCCGGCGATAACACCGTCGTGTGCTTTTATTGCCCTGGCATTGTTTGGCTCTTAGTGCCTGTCGGGGCGCCCTGTGTATCGCTGCCAGCCTCGGGAGCATCGCTCATCTGCCTCATCCCGTCATATTGATGGTCCAGACGTAATATTCTGGGAAGTGCGGGTCTCCGGCTGGAAGCGGCGCTAGCAGGCCCTATTGATGGTCACCCAGCAGATCAGAACTAATTGCTATTGATGATTTCTGGTCGGGTAAAGATTACGCCGTAACACTTTGGCATCAATGGGTGCCTGAGGGTTTCTCTGGGCTTTGTGCAAGATTCTCCCCGTCGACGCTTAAGAATACACGGCGATGATTGAGCTGCATAATCCACCATCTTGTCTTCAAGATGGCGTCCAGCGGGTCCCGCTGGACGTGCTGGTCACTTGTGTGTACACACCGCTGTCTCCCGTGTCCCCCCAGATCCTGAGTCGTCACTTCCTTAACATTTTCTTCCATTTTGCCTTTTATTACCGTGTGCCTGTTCCAAGATTTATAAAGTCATCTAGCAAAGGCCTTTCTCTTGACGGTTATCGTATCGAGCCACATCATTAATGAATTACAAAGTGAACGCAGGTAATTTGAGATTGGTCAGCTCGCAGTGTTTACCCTCGGAAAAAGGGGGGAAATGGACGAGACTGGGGAACCAATAAAGATGGGGGGAGGGGGGGAACTGGAGACTGCGATCTGGACTGGAATGATGACTCGTTGGTTTAGGAAATGAAGTGGAAGGATTTATCTGTCGGAGCTGGAAGGTCTCTGGCAGTTGTGTGCTTATAGAACGAGGCGGCGACTGCTGGCGAGTGTGGAATGTTGGCGCTGGGTACAACAGCCGCCTGCTGCATATACCGGCCGCCTGCTGCAGTATACCAGCCGCCTGCTGCAGTATACCGGCCGCCTGCTGTAGTATACCGGCCGCCTGCTGCAGTATACCGGCCGCCTGCTGCAGTATACCGGCCGCCTGCTGCAGTATACCGGCCGCCTGCTGTAGTATAACAGCCGCCTGCTGTAGTATACAGACCACCTACTGCAGTATACCAGCCGCCCACCCACCCCCTCCAGCAGTCCTAACCCCCAATTATATATATCGATATATATATATATATAATATATATATATATATATATATATATATATATATTTCTAACTTAGAATACATATATACAACTGATCGGCCACAAACTTACTCTTCACACATGGACCTTTATCATTGTGTAAACCAAAAACCTATTTCTGGTATTCCATATATACCGAGAGAGAGAGGGAGGATCTGCTGGCATAGAGTTTTCCGGCCCAGTGGCCAGCCCGTCGAATATTGGCGACTATGCTGCAATCTTTTCGGCCAGCTGGAAAGGCTGACTTGCAATAGTATTTGAGTCTGCATTTTTGGAATACTAACGTGAAGGGTCCCGGTTCTGGAAGGTTGCGTGGGCCCCCCGGTCCTGGAAGGTTGCGTGGGCTCCCCGGTCCTGGAAGGTTACGTGGGCCCCCCGGTCCTGGAAGGTTACGTGGGCCCCCCGGTCCTGGAAGGTTGCGTGGGCTCCCCGGTCCTAAAAGGTTGCGTGGGCTCCCCGGTCCTGGAAGGTTGCGTGGGCTCCCCGGTCCTGGAAGGTTGCGTGGGCCCCCCGGTCCTGGAAGGTTGCGTGGGCTCCCCGGTCCTGGAAGGTTGCGTGGGCTCCCCGGTCCTGGAAGGTTGGGTGGACTCCCCGGTCCTAGAAGGTTGCGTGGGCTCCCCGGTCCTG